>JARYGA010047145.1:0-55396 GCA_030545235.1 Helianthus tuberosus
GCAGCGACACATGGGGCTAAATACTTGTTAATAAAAAAATCTCATTCATTCTCTTGATCTCTTCATGTCATGTCATGTCATGTCATGTCAGCGAAGCATCGGTGCAATTGATCCCACTCTTGCCCACAATCGAGATTTCTAAAAGTCGATACTCTCACATTAGTCATTACGTATCGTTTTCAGTTATATTCTTGAATGTTAATTGAGATCTTTGATTAAGAAAGCAAAGCAAAAAATAGCATCCAATGTAAAGTTTGAAAAAGGATGTTGTAACTTAGCATTAGGCCTACATAAGAAATTTTTTTCAATTTCGTTACCCTTTTTTTTGAAACGCTGCCCCTATAAGGATTTTCTAGATCCGCCACTACACTACCACTAATTATATTTTATGTATAACTTACAATTGCATTATTTACTTCTCAATTTCCCATGGTTCCCATGTTATACTAGTTTTGAAAAGAATGCATCCCATCTGCATAGCGGGTGACGAGTTCGATTTATCTCTCGCGTGATAGTATATGCTTAATCTTCTTCTAGTTTGGGCTTCAAGAATACAAATATAAAATTTTTACAACATTTTAAGTTGTTTTTAGTAAACTTGTATTTTTTAAATACTCAAACAAAAGTTAGCCGGTTTAGCCCAAAACTGATGAACTATGTGCAACTTTAGCCCAATATGTATACACAAGTCATCATTTGAAGCCCAACTAAAGTAGAAAGCAAGTTAAGCCCATTTTTATATGAGCAATTAGAGAAGTCTCCAGCCCAATAGAATTATCGCAACCAAACCTAATTGGGTTTAGTGTTTTCAACAGTCTTTTACAAAAGCCCGTTCTGAGAGATTGGGCTGCTGCTTGAAACACTTTTATTTATTGTCACTTCTACAATTTCTGTGTATAAACACTGTTTTTAAATTTGGACTAGATGTCGAATTAGCAGTTCCAATGGTGCATCCGTTTAACTTGTAAATATTGGTGGTAATGTTAGAGCCAAAACAGAAGATCTCATCCTAAAAGATTAGTCTATCCTAAAAGATTAGTCTGGTGGATGAAAAAACTTATTTGGTAATGTTAGAGCCAAAACAGACGACCGCATTGTTGGCCATACAACTGATGTTGGAGAAGTCTCATACCATGCAATGGTTTCAGTCCGTAATAGTTAAGCATTGACATTTTTTATCATGGTTCAATTGGTTTTGTTTAGTTTACTCGAAACCATTGGGCTTGGTCTATTAACTCATAACCGAACTTATAATATTGCCAGTTCTGCATTTAACCAGCTGTGCCTACTAAGCTTATAACCAAAATGATTACATTCAAGATTCGAGGTTAAGCCAGTCGAACTGTTAGTGTCATAACAACAATTTGTGTAAGAGAATTGCTAATGTCAATTATACAATTTCCGTGTATAATCAGTGATTTGAAAATTGGATTGGATGTCAATTTGGTAATTGCATCGGTTCACTGGTTCAACTAGCAAATATAGGAGGTAAGCATATATAATGTCGCTCAAGGTTGAACCGTTTTGTTTAGTTCGCTCAAAATCGTGGTGCTCAGTCTATTAAGTCATAACCAAACTCATAACATTGTTGGTTCCGCGTTTAACCAAACATGTCTATGAATTCATATCAAAATGATAACATTCAAGGCTCTTGCCCGGTTTGTCAGTTTTTTCAGAAGCAGTTATTTTATGTTATCACGTCAGTTACAATATGTATACCAAATACTTGATTTCTTAAAATCTACGAATTCAACAAGTAAAAATCATCAACTCTCATCTTTACAAGAATTCCACAAAAGGGACAAAAACAACATCATCCAACCTATTTTCGGATATTGTTTGATATACGATTAAACATTTTTTTTACAAAACACGTCTTACCAATCATTACAAGAAACTTAAAACAATTTATCCCGAACCGATTCCACCACCCAAGTTCAAGCTTTCCACGTCTAGCGTGTCTTTTACCCGAAATGCAAAACACGAAAGGCGATCGAGTGTGCATATAAACATAATATTTTGAGTACACAAATGCCTTAGATGGTAAAAAGGGCATAGAATCTTGAAAAAATCATAATAAAGATGATTTTGGTTGAGAACATGAAAAGGAAGGTGCATAGAGATAGAGGTAATGAGGTATCGTGTTCCCATGTCCAAACACAAAAGTGAACCTCCATTCTTCACCATGCCAATACGTTTCTTTTTCTTTTTCATTTTTTTTTTTTCATTTTTTTTCTACTTTAAAGAATGTTATTTTTCACGAAACCTAGGTGTCCCCACCTCCACTACTCTTGCTTACACTACAACGTATAAAAGGACACTCCATGTACGTTGTTTTGGTTTATATACACAAACATGTTTTCCTTTTTCTTTTTCTAAAAAAATGTGTAACAAAAGAAAATTGTAAATAGAAAACAAATAGTAGTTTATAAATCGTTCGTGATTGTATCATATAAACTCGATTAAATTCAGTTAAAACTGATTTGGCGTAACACACGGTGAGACATTGTGCCACCATAAGAGCTAAACACTCTCTGGCGAAATACACGGTGAGACGAAAACCCAGGTGAGCTCAGAATAGAACCTGACGCAAGGAGGCTAGGCTCTATCCGTTATTGTCTAATCTACCAAAGTGACACGAGTGGGGATTGAACTTGGGTCAGGGCCGGCTCCATAGGCTTGGCGACCTAGGCATGGGCCTAGGGCCACCAAAAAATAAGGGACTCCAAGTTTTTAGAAAGTTTTTGTATTAGGCCCAAATAAATACATTTATTTAAAAAATAAACTGATTTTTCATTGAAGGAGCCCAAAATAAATATTGTTTAGCAAAAAAAAGTCAAGTTTCAAAACCAATTTCGCCCTTGATTTCCAACTATTACAACACAACAACCATCGACCTAATCATCAATATTTAGCAGCCTAAAGCCCGTAATACAGCCGCAATCATCGTTCCCACTTCCCATCGCAACCTTCTTTTAATTTCTAGGCTATCAGCTATCACTAGATGAAAAAAGTAAGGGTAATCACCCATGTCGTCGGGATTGGAGGAGAGTTTATCGACGAAATTAGAGCCCCCACTTCATAGTTCGCTTAGGGTCTCCAAAATTGTAGGAACGACCCTGACTTGGGTCTCCTTATAAAAAACGCAAGCCTCCTACCGGTAGTTATTAATAAAAATATTAGAATAAAAAGGGAAACCAAATGAATTAAATATAGGGATGTATAATGTGACAAGCTTGCGGTGGGGAGTGTAATTAATTCAAGCTTACGTATCTATGTTTGCTTGTTTGGAGGAAGACTTGTATTATGTTATGTTTTTAATCATAATAATTAATTAACTAATTGTGAATTATTATTTTAAGCAACTACCTTAAAATAAAGCAAACCACCACTATTTGAATTAATTTGGTTTCTTCTTCGTCTCATTAATAAAACTTTTACGTCTCTTCCACTTTAGTAAAGAAAGGTTTATTTTGGTACTAAACAAGACCAAAAATATACGTGCATCATAAGTACTTATAAAGTCTAAATCCGAAAACGAGAAATATCTTGGATAAAAACAATAGGAAATATTATGGTGTAAAATTGTAAATGGTCGAGTTGCGCTCAAATTTAGCTTGTTTGGCTTATAGAAAGTTAGGTCAACTTATATTACAGTTTCTGTCTTAGCTTGTTTATTTTTTCTTTATTATTTAGCTATTTTCTCTTTATATACATAGCTATTTTGTATGCTAATAATTATAACTCTAATTCTAATCGTAAGATAGTATATATTATACCTTTTTTTAATCGTAATATATAATACTTTTTTTTAAATTATAAGCTATATTATATTATTTATTAAATACTACTATTTACATAATCAATATGTTCATTTCGTCTTATAAGCCTCAGGTTCAAGTTGGTTTTTCTAGTGAATTCTTATTTAGACTTTGGCTTGACTTAAGATCATTTAAGCTCATTTCGATTCAAATTTTTAGCGAATTAATTTTAGTAGCTCACGAATGGCTTAATTAATTTACAACCCTAAACATAACGTAGAAATTGATCATAAGTTATTGACACATAAATAATCTACTTTTAAGATTTTACAGCACCTACTTAAACAATTTATTAAACACAAAAATATATAAAAATATTAGAACAACCACACTTGTTAGCTAGTCTTTTTTTACCTTAGTTATTAAAGATAAATATACATAGAGTATGTTCATGTTAGTATATTAATTAATCTGTTGAACATTAAATGATTAGATATATATAACCAGAGCTCAAAACGAAATGGTTTTTGTTGTATAAGATAATAAACATTTTCAACAGTAAACTAAAACTTAAAATAAATTAAGATAAAAACTAATATTAATTAAAACTTAAACTAGACAACAAAACTAAAATTAAAAGCAAAACCAAAACCAAAACTAAAATTAAAGTTATACCTAAAGTTTAAATTTATAACTAAAGTTAAGCACATGGACAAAAGTTTTTGCCATATATTTGAAAGGAACACTTTACTTGTGTGGTTCAATTAACCTTAACAATTATATTATAGCATGCTTAGGAACTTGATTAATATGAGTTTTGATAAATAAGATGACACAATACATACATTATTTTATAGAAAATTGTTTAAAGACGCTAGAAATTAAAATACTGATAAGGTGCAAAACATGTGAGTTGAAACATAGCCATTAGCCATTATCAAATGATAACCTAATGGAATGGAAAAGGAGAAGGCCATTATATTTGAATGATTGACATATATAATATTTATTCTTGTTCAACCATTATGTTAGCATTTTCTTACTTGTGCAACTCCCTTTTGCTTTAATAATTTATTCAATGAAAATGTAAAGCTCATCATTGCCTATCACAGTGTTATTATTCCGTATATTAACAATCAACTTATATGTGCATCATAACTTGTAACTTGTGCTTAGGGAGTGTTTCAAAAAAAAATTGATTTTTCACTTCTAACCCAAACATTTCATATTCTACATTTTAACCCCTTTTCATTTTTTACTTTTAACCCAAAGTTTTCCATCTTTTACAATTTAACACAACACTTTATTATCTACAACTTTGTACCCCATACTTTTTATCTTTCACAAGTTTTTCGTTTTACGTTTCGTTCTAAATTTTGCGAGTTAACATATAGTAGCGTACATGTGAGGTTCACCGTTTTTGCTCTATTTTTTCATATTTGACAGACCCGTCGCAACGCGTCAATTTTTCCCCTTTTGAAAAGTTCGCCGCAACGGGCGGGTCATAGATCGACTAAGTTATCATTTTCTACGTTTTAAGTTTCTGGTTAATATCTTCGTATTAAGACACTGTAACGGGTGTGTGTGGTTCAACGATTTTAGTCTGCTTTTCGTTCAGTGTAATTTTTACCATTTTATCTATTTTATTTTTACGATGTTGCGAGTCGATGTGGTTGTGGCATTGGTGCTACTTGGCACGGTTTTACGAACGTTTTTAACCTATTAAAATTTTTACTAATTTTTTGTTTCGGTTTACCCCTATACTTCCTTTACTTAAAAACTATTTTTTACATACATATTTTATGTACGGGTATGTGTAAATATGATTTCTTCTACATTCCGACGTAAACTTTTTTTATAGACGAGTCAGATCTAATATAATACGTTTTCGTTTAAAGAAACCATTTTTACGTGCATATTTCTATGTACGTTTTCATATAAATTCAAGTTGTTCTACGTTTCGACGTAAATTTTTTGAGAAATGATTCAGGTCAAATATAATATGTTTTCGTGTTTATTTTATGTAGGTTTCGTAAAGTTTGTTTCGAACCGAGTGGAGTCAAATTATGGTTTCTTTTTCTCCCCTTTTTTTCGAAAGCTCTAATTAATCTCTTTCAATTACATATGCATATTTTCCTTCATACCCGTTACGTTTTCTTTGTATAAGTTTGGTCACATATAATACGTTATGATTATTCGATATGAATTCCATTTACTTTACGTTTGATCCAATCACAATGCTTATACAGGTTACACCGAGTTCAACTGGATACGTCGAAATGTGTGTTTTCATATGGTTAATGCATCATATAACGTTTGGACTAATTCATTCAATGTTTATGATGTACCCGCGCCGCAACGCGGGCGGGTCTTAACCCTAGTTATTTTATATAAAGCAAGAAATGATAAAAGAAAACAATTCATATAAAAGAGCAAAAAAGATTTTAAAATATTTATACTACTAATAAGATAGTTAAAACTTAAACGACAATAATATCATAAATGTTAGGGAGTTGGATACGAAAGAAAGGCAAAAGAGAAAATACAATGTAATTCGCTTGTTGAACTTTAGGACCAATAGGTCATGGGTTCAATTCCCACAAAGGGGGTTTTCCCATATTTATTGGGTTTCCTCTTGAATTTGTGTATATGCATTATGTCTAGTGGAGAATGATATGATCGGATGGTTCCGCTGGTGTCACGATGATACTCCAATTGTCCGTCAGTGATCCAAATTTGCCGTTAAAAAAAATAAAAAGCTTTGAAGTTACAATAAAAGCCTATACAATCTTGTATAACAACAATGCCTTTTCTACACGTTTTAATTTTAATATTTTATATCTTAAGTCTTAACTACACAATAACCACATAAATAAAGTTTTACAAATTAATGAAGTTAGGCGTATAAACTTCAAAATCACTAATGTCTGATTACTACTATTTATTGAAGTTAACTTTTTTTTTTAATACCAAAATAGTAAATATAGTAATCTGATATAGTTATGAAATTGTTGTATAATATACTAATTTATTTATAGTTCCGTGTATTACACGAATTTATACAATATAAACAATATAATTATATAATCTTTAAAAAACTTTATATACGATATAATTATATAACATTTAAAAACTTTATATAACTAACGGCCTATGTTAATTAGTAATGAAACTTTATATAAACAAATATTTATTACCATACGACAGTTCACACACTAACTTGAATTTATCACAAAAACCGGCTCATCTTAATTAGTAACACTGAAAATACCATAATAGCCGTGTAATACGAAGGTTGAATACTGAAAAACATGTAATATACAAATTTATGTATTATTAATATGAATGAAATTACCTATTACGTTTCATATAACAGTGTATAAATATAATAATAATTTTTATAAATGTGTATATTTTAAATATAACTCTTATTTAAAATAAATATTTAAGACCTCAATTATGTTTACAAAAATCATTATTTAAGTTGTTCTTTTTCTCTTTATTGGTAAAAAGTCAATTTTATTGGTATGACATAAATTAGATTGTTATTCTTACTAATAATTGTTATGCAGATTTAACTAATAAATAGTTATTGTAAAGTTATGATATAAGTTAAAGAATATATATATGATGAATAAAATCTTTTCAATATTAAAGGTTAATTGACTATGTCACAAATGAATATAAAATGATATTGATATATTTCTTACCTCTATTAAATTGAAAACACATTTAGGGGCTGTTTGTTTACCTCTTAATGGTTCAGACCTCTTACTGGTTCAGCACTTAATGGTTCAGACTGTTTGTTTCACGAGCAGATGTCTGAATGGTTCAGACATTTGCCTCTGAATGGTTAAGATTTATACAGAGTTTGAATGGTTAAGACATCTAATCTGAATTGGTCAGACATTTGCCTCTAAACGGTTAAACATTATACACGCTCTTAATGGTTCAGATCTCTTACTGGTTCAACACTTAATGGTTCAGACCTCTTACTGGTTCAGCACTTGACCATTCAGATGTTGCCAAACGGCCCCTTATTGATCATAAATCGATGTAACCGCAAACCTTAATATTATCTCATTTATAAAACTTCAAAGTGTTAAGTTATCTCAGTCTATAATTTTAAAACATAGTTCAATAAAATTATTATCTTTTTACGAGATAGTCATCTGGTTAGTTGCTCTTTTTTAGCTTTTATTTATACGTTAGAAAAACTTATATATCGACTTTTATATAATCTCAGACATGGATGACAATTTTTTTTGTAATTTAAACTATTTTATTTTAAGAAGTACTAAAATCATAGTTTTTAAAATTATAGATCATTTATGTATATGTTTTAATCATAAATTAGAATTAGATATTAATTATTATATATTATTAATAAGTTAAAGATGAAATTGGCATGTGGCATTAATTGAAAATAGGTTATAGGAGAGAATGTCATTTGTGTTGTAAAACAACGGCCTAATAGCAGCATCTAATATGTAAAGGATACTATAGAGAATATAGAGACAATGAGAAGTATAGAAAAATGAGAGAATTCTCATTCATTGAGTGTACATATATCATATATATAGATCAATACAACAACCCTAAAGCCCATTAACATTAGGTCAGGCTTGGCCTATGGGCCTGAATGTCTGCATTCATAACATTCCCCCTCAGACATTTAGAAATACACATACACTGTTAACATTATACTACTAGATAATGTTTACACTATTCTTCAGGACCGATGTTAACTGATACTGCAAGACCAGTTATGTTGCCTCATTAAAACCTTACTAAGAAAAACCCAGTGGGACAAAACTTAGTCAAGGAAAAAGAGTACATACAATGTGTATATTATGGGTACATTACTCCCCCTCAATTTTACTTGTATATCTTGATGATGTTGAATCCAATCTTCTGTGACAATTGCTTGACTTGATATTTGGCGTAGTCTTCTTCGATTTGAGTGTTGTTGTCTACATTATCTTCATACAGTATGGCTTGAGCTTCTCTTGATCAACTCTAATCTATATATTTCTTAAATATGCTGAAATCTTCGACCTTCATAACTTGTATCTAGATTGAGATCGAACTCTATGCGAGTCTAATATATATCAATCATAACCCAGGACGCCATATTGTTCTTGTGGAACTATCCCGTGTCTCGAGTTTGTAAATATGTCAAATAATTATTTAATGCGCTTTATAATTCTGCCTCGTTAAAAACCATGTCAGGAAAACCCAATGGGACAAAACCGTAGCTAAAGGAAAAGAGTGCACTACGCATTATACATAATTAACAACATGATTTATGGTGATGTTAAATTAGTACTTCGGGACCTATAAGACAAACTGATACTACTGGATCAGTTATGTTGTCTCGTTAAAAACCTTACCAAGAAAACCTAATGGGAAAAACTTAGTGAAGGGAAAAAGAGTGCAACATTTGAGATTAGAACTGTAATCTTACCAATACATCTAGCAAGAACGTAACATCAGATGTCGTCTTGTTTGCAAGATACGTCAATGCTCTGATCGCAATTAAGTATGGTACTTCTTGACTAAGTAGTTCAACGTCCCTTTCTTGGGGTTGATAAGAATATTTTTTCTATGTCAAGCGATCAGGCAATCGTTCATGTACTCAACGAATGAGCTTTTTTCTATATAACATCTTCTAGATGTAGTCAGATTGATGAGCAAAAATAGTACATATATACTTGAACTACAGGTCGAGAATAACTACACTTTGTAAAGGTCATTCAAAATTTTCCTCTTTAGTTTGAGAGTTCCCTCTCGATGATGTTTACATTATCACTATAAGAGTGAAATCTTGTTAAATAGATGTAGCTCATTGTATCAAAATTATACCTCTCTTTTCAGAGTATAGTCGACTGTACCACATACGAGTAGTTTCCTTTAAGATTCATATATATAACACCTATGGGGTTATTGTTTCATAATGCTTTGAGCATTTTTAATCCTTCAGGGGGTTTTCATACAAATATCATTTGCAATTGTCTCATACATGTATACGGTGATGACATCCATAAGTTGTTTTATCTGAAGTCATTCTAAGATTGCGAGGCCGCTTAAACATCTAAAGATTATCGCATCCACTACAGGGGTATACGTTTCCTCGTAATCAACTGCTGGGATTTGGGAAAAATCTTTATGTTAAAACGCGTGCCTTACATCGCAAAAACTCATTATTTACGTTTCCTTTTATTTAAAGACACCCATTTATAACCTACTGGTTTGACGTCTATGGGTGTTCGAACTGCTGGTTCGAAAACGTTTAGTTTGTCGAGCAAATTTAGTTCAACCTTAAATCATGTAGCCATTTTGGCTATTTGTGTGCGTACACTCTTGCACACTTTCTATATACGTAATCCTGTTTTTTCATCGATTACATCTATTGCTATAGCATAATCAAATATATCATTTTACACGTGTTTCATTACGGTTCCATATTGTACTTATTTTGTACATAATTCATCGCGATCTCATATTTGTTTGGTACTAGAGTTTCTTTTAGAACTCCATTAGCCTCTTTTGGGGTTTTGACAACAACCTTCTTTAAGGTTTAGTATGCAACCACTTCTGGGGTTTTGTATGCAACCACTTATGGTGTTTTATGTGCCACCTCTTTTGGGGTTACACCAACTGCGTTACTCTGCTCTTTTTGTGTTTGTGGGTTTTATCTTTTTGGAACCGATTTATCTCTCACAATTTATTAATATGATAATCATTTTGTGAGTACTTCCATTCGAGCATATAAGTTTAAGCTGGTATATGTGACTTTGTCACCTTATTTGTGTTAGTGAATGCATCTTGTATTTCATTTGTTATTATTTGCAAATACACGCTCTTTCTTTTGGACTTCATATTTGCATTGACCACTTCAGGGGTCGATATATAATATGATGCATTTTTTTTATGTTACCAGTCTTTCATTTTCTTGTCTCCCCCTAAGACTGGGAATACGATGTACATATCCCATTTTATGTGTTATGGTGGTGCTATTGGTACATAGGCTGCACAACAAAATATATAAAAAAAATGGAAACTTGGTTCTCTTTAGGAGACCAGTTGTAATGGGGAGTATTTGTGATAAGCAGTTGGTTTTGAATTGATATAAACAATCGACGAATTCCATCTCGACTACGTATGCCTCTCACTATATTTCACATTGTGCCCAACAATGGTCCCTACAATTGGGTTGTCAAAGAACAGTGTTAAACCATGTAAAAAAAACAACGTTCCATAGTGTTGGGCATATGCTACACACGGGTAGCTAAAAACTTACATGTAACCATGTATGAATGCCACAATCCACACAACTGTACATTTCAATGGTCCTATATAAGAGGGATTATTTGTAGGAGTTTATTGTTTGGAAGGGCGTAAATTTTTTTTTTCCACAAAAAAAACTAACTAGACATATGATAGGCATTTTGGGAGCAATGTTTTTAGATTACTTAGAGGTGCTAAGGTGTCGGTTAGCATGTTTGATTGTTTAGCATATCATGATGCTATCTTGATGACCTATTTGGTCATGCCATGTGGTGAACGTATAAATATTCTAGTAACTTCTGGTTACTCACCATATTTGATTTAATGGAATATTGTGGAAAATTAGTATCATTTCTAGTAACTTCTAATATAGTCTTCTGGCCATATTTCCTATACTCCCATACAACATTCATGGTGGCATCACTACAATTTTCTTAGTTATGTATATGATCATAACCTTTGAATTGATCATCATCACATTCATATTAGGGAATAGATTAGAACAACAAAACTTTCATGCTTGTTGTTTCAAACTTTTTATATATTCTTTAACAATTAATGATATTTGACGATGGAAATTGTTTTACTCAATGGATTATGATATATATTTTTCTCATCACATTCTCTTCAAGGAATGGAATAGAGTCAGACAATTTTCATGGTGACTGTTTCAAACCATATATATCAAAAGCGCATTTGAGGTTTGACAAGTGGAAAATTGTTTTATTCCACATGTATAACTAAGCTTTTCACCACATAACATCAATTATATGACCGAATCATTAAGATTTATCAGTCCAAAATCTTACAATCATCAATAATGTAACACCCCGTGTTTCGAAGTCAAGGTCAAAGTCAAGATTGAAGTCAAAGGAAGAAAAGATTGCTAATTGTGATCTGCCACTCCTTGCTCAACTCCTGTTTTGACTTCTTTGACCCGTGGAAAATCTAATTATGTTATTGCATTAGTTGTATTATGTGGAGTACTTGTTAATAATCGAGGTTTAATCGCTACTTATCGCATGTTTTATCACTTCGTCGCTTATCGCATTGAAATCGCTCTCGCAACTCGAAATACGCGTTCTGGATATTGCTTTACGTGTGTGTGCCTTTTATGTGTTACCTGTGCAAGTTTAATTATGTCTATATTGTGGTGATTAATCGAAACGCAATCGCAACGCTATCGCAATCGAATCGCAAACACTAAACGCAAGTTAATTAGGAAGATTGTATGTTAGATATAGTAGTTGGGATTAATGGATAACTCTATCGCATCGCAAAACACAACGCACGAAACGAAACGACAAAACTCAAAATCGTCGGAGCCACTCGATCGAGGGACTGCTCGGTCGGATGGTCAACCGATCGGATTGCCACCCGATCGGACAACCACCCGATCGGTGACCCACTCGATCCACTGCACTTTCCTTTTTGGGAAACCCTATAAATACTCCCACCTGTCACAATCATTTGATGTCACAACTCCTTCACCCGAACCAGACGCTCAAGCACACTTTTCTCGTGATTTCTCTCGATTCTTGTAAGTTTTCAACCTAAATCCTGTACTTCTATGATCTACACGCATTCCTTCACCTTTTTCTTTTTTGAATCTTAACTTTTAACCGTGAAATCAGTGGATTTAAGGTGTTCTAGGATGATGTCGTCATGGTGTTCTTATGAACTTCATGTTTTGGCTTCAATCCACCAAGAACAACTTAGATCTGGACGATTTCCCCATGAATGAACAAAGATCTTGCATAGATCTGAACATATTCATGGTGAAAAGGACTGAAAGATGATTTTCTAACTTTCTTTCAACTCTTTTACACTCAATGCATTCAAACCCGATGGAATTGGAGCTTGTTCTGATCTTCTACTCACTCTTAGTGATGTATCAGTTCCAGATCTGAATTCCATCCATGAGATAGTTGATTTCGGGTTGAACACGAACAATCATCTTGAACTGTGAACTGGTCGGACTAGGGTGATTCCTATTCAATCAGGCCACTTGATTCGAGACGAGGTTCCTATTGTTTAAGCAAGCTATCATAACGTCTCGTCCAAAACTTCAATATCTCAAACAAGATCAAGTGTTAAGACGATCGTGGTTGTTGGGACAGATTACTGTCCGATCGGATTGCCATCAGATCGGATTGCCATCCGATCGGATTGTCATCCGATCGACCGGCCATCCGATCGGGTTACACTTGGTTCCATACTTAAACTTTTATTCAAACTATTCAAGGATCTGAACGTTGAACGGATTACCGCCCGATCGGATTGCCATCCGATCGGGCGACCAACCGATCATGTGACGTTTGGGGCTTTGATACTTAATCAATTTTCAACATGTTTAATGCACACGGATTGCCACCTGATCGGATAACCATTCGATCGAGTGACCGTCCTGCTGTGAACTTGTTCTCAACTAAGAAGCCTCGCCAATTGGATCGCCGTTCGATCGAACCACCGTCCGATCGACCGACCTGAAGGGTAGAGATACTTCTCTGTTTTCAAAATGCTACAACGAAAACTTCAAAGACAAACCATCATACACAAACACATCCTACCCAAGCAAGGTGTCAAACAGACCGAATGGCCATCCGATCGGATGACCATCCGAACGGATTGACATCCGATCGAATGACCATCTGATCGGATTACCACCCGATCGGATTGCTGATTCGACACTTGGTTCCTTGCACCATTTTACGCGCCGCTTATCGTTTGTGCTATCGTTAACTTTTCAGGCTAATCTCACTCTAGCGCTCCCTTCAATCCACTAACCTTCATCGCTGTGAGTATACTCGAACCCTTTTTGCTTTATGCACTTTTGGGTGTTACATACGTTACTTATTCTAAATCACATCAAACACACTACACAATACTTTAACGTTAACCGTTACCGCATGTTATACGTGACTCGATGAATGCTTGTTTGTTATGTTTACACATAGATTGTTGTCTACCTGCCTTAGTAACGATAGTACTATAGTTTGGACTCAGCATCTGTTCACTCAGGGGTTGTTAAGGACCATTAATCACATGATTCGCAGTGATGAATATGTGTTACGAACTGCCTTACGCAGTCAACCCGCAGTCATTGGTATTGATAGGATCATGTCGATAACTTACATGATTCACATCACACGTTGTACGTGCTGGTTATGCGTAAACGATTTCGAACTCTATTATATTATCAAACTTGTATGCTCACCCTTACACTATGTGTATTGACTTTTACTTTAACATATGTGGCAGGTGCTTAAGATGCTAGGATGCCTTGTTTGCTGTGTGATGAAATCGAGGCTAGGAAAGAGTCTAGAAACAAATAAACAAATTGTCTATTTTGAAATCTGAGTTGTCGGATCAGTACTTGTTTATGAGACAATTATTTGTAATAACTGTTTTATTTGGATATGTTATGGTATGGGACATAACCTTTTAAGTATCTGGTAATTAATAGTTGTTATGGATACTCATGGACAATCTGTTTCGCTTAGTGCCGCGCCCCGATGATTCCGCCATCGGTTGGGGTGTGACAGATTGGTATCAGAGCCATAACTATAGGGAATTAGGCAAGACTCGACCTAGTCCGGGTCGGTGTCTTAGAAACGGCCTAGTCTATAGTTAAGCACCAATAGACCGACTTGTGCATACCCTTTAAGAGTTTTGTACAAGCTTACCTACTATATCTCGCTATTCTCGCTTACTCTACATTATCACTGCACTCTAATTTATGAGGGCAAACGAGTAATTTGGTCGAGAATAGGTGTGAAAACCGTAAACTCTCGACTAAATTGCTTATTCAACCCGCATTTTTATCTATAACCAGGGGAAAATTTGCATTGAAACAGGGGTGAAATCCATACTTTAATGCATAACCCCTCTATTTACATCAAAACAGGAATAAAGTCGCTAAGTTAGGGGTGAAACCCTAACATTGATGACTCGTTCCGCTTTTATCTTGATTTTTCAACACTCTCGCCAAAGTCTCGACGGACTTCAATGACTTGAGGTCATCCTAAACTGGAAGGATGCGTGCCATTCGCCCAAATTCGAGGCGAGAGCACAGTCCCGAAGGCTAAAGTGTGTACCAGAAGTCCTTGTGAATAGTCGAATCACCTTGGCTGGTAGACGTGTTTTGACGAAAGCCGCAGACAATCCATTCTCGATTTTTATGTGTTTCGATTCTGAGCTCGCAACTGGCGACTCTGATAGTTGTCACTTTTACATGGATTTTATGTGTTTTATTTGTTCATGTGTTTCTATTTTTGTGGGTTATTCGCTTTTCACTCTTCGCTTTGATCGACACACACAACCCGCACCACACATCTACCTTAAGACGCTGACAAATCACTGATAATTGTGGATGATCGCATGCTATGTTATACGCTATGCTATACTACTCGCTGTGTATTCGCTAAATCGTAATCGCTATTCTCGAACACTCGCGGACTGTGAATGATAGGTTTCTGTATTCTGACTGCCTCTTGTGCTTCTGTGCTTTACATGCTTATGTGCTTCTGTGCTTATGTGAATATATGATTATGTGCCTGTGTATTTAGATGTTACGTGATTTCGTTCCTGAGCTTTAGTAGTATTAGGCGTGTGAGGTGAGATTCGATTATATTGTGTCTGAGCCCTATGGCGATGTCTGTGGCAGACAATGTCGTCATCTGGATCTCGCGCTACTCAAGCCGCACGCCGAAAACAGGCAGATAAACGCCTCGCCTCTATGATCACTAAACAAATGGCGAAGGTTGTTCCTCAGATCGTCAGTGAACTGTACGAGAATGTGAGCAAATCTTCTGAAGAGTTCAGGACCGATACTCCCAAGGCTGCTTTCAGCTTCAAGCAGTTCAAAGCCTGCGGACCGAAAGAGTTTACCGGCGAAGATGGTCCGATAGCCATGTTTAAATGGTTTGATTCTATCGAAGTCACCCCGCTCCAGAGTGGTTGTCCTGATAATCTCCGTACTCTGAACGCAACTGGCGTCTTCCAGTCCCGCGCTTTAGACTGGTGGATGGCCGAGAGAAACAAATGCGGAAATGAGGCAGCTTACGGGCTAACATGGGATGAGTTGAAGGACGTTATGATGGAAGAGTTCTGCCCTCCCCATGAGCGCCAAAAGTTGGAGGATGAATTATGGCACATTAAGCAGAAGGAGGGTGACAACGCTGGTTTGACTGCGCGCTTCAAGCAGTAGAGTATTATCTGTCCGGACCAAGTCAAGACGCCCGAAATCGCCATCAAGAAGTGTATCCGTGCTCTTTCGGATTGCGTGGCCGATTTCGTTCAAGCTGCAAAGACTGCAACGATTGAAGAAACCTACTTGCTCACTGCTGAGATCAACGACAAGCGAGTCAAGTCTGGTGTCTGGGATAAAACTCCCAAGAATCTGCATCAAGCTACCACCGCACCAACCGCTGAAACCGCCGCCACTCCACAGTCTTCAAAGGCCTCTCGTCGCAAGAGGAAGAACAACAGGAACTCTAGCAACAAGAACTGTGCTGTCACTACTGCTGCCCCGCTCCAAGCTGTACCAGCTCAGCAGCAGACTCAACACCGCCAGGTCGTGGCACCGGTAACCCAAGCACCGCCGGCAAAGCGTGCTTATACGGGTCCTCACCCTGCCTGCCCGACTTGTACCAATCACCACCCAGTGGGAATCGCTTGCATATTTTGTGTACATTGCAACATGTACGACCATTTCATCGCCAACTTCCGTACAGGTCCTCGTCAAGCTCCAGCTCCAGCTACTGCTCATCAAGCTCTACTTCCTGCTCCTCAAGGCCAACAAGCGGCTCCGGCCCCCGCAATCATTGCTAGAGTCTGCTTTGCGTGTGGTGATCCCAACCACTTCGCAAACATGTACCCCAATCGAGTTGTGAAGCAAGAGCCACAACAGCAGCAGCAACAGCCTCAGCAACAACAGCAACAAGCCGCTCGTGCTTGAACTTTCAACATCAATGTGCGCCCGGCTCAGGCCGACAACAACGTGGTCAATGGTACGTTCCTTGTGAATGGTATTTATGCTTCGTGTTTGTTTGATACTTGAGCCGATAACTGTTTTGCATCGTTTGAGTTCGAAAAGCTCCTTAATCGTAAGCGCGCCCATCTCCCCTCGACGTTCGATGTTGAAGTTGCCACCGGAAGAACTGTCGCTGTCAACTCTGTTTTTCGTGATTGTACTCTCGAACTCAACAATCACATCTTCCCTATCGACCTTATTCCAATGCAGCTCAGTAGTTTTGATGTCATAGTAGGCATGGACTTTCTTCACGAAAACCATGCTGAAGTTGTTTGCTTCGATAAGATGATTCGATTCTCGCTAGCTAATGGTGATCAACTTTGTGTGTATGGCGGAACTCCCTCGAAAGACCTCAAGCTCATGTCATGTATCCAAGCTAGCAAGTATCTCCGCAAGGAATACAGAGCTTTCTTGGCTAACATTGTAGTAGCAGAGAAGGAAAAGAAAAGAAAGACAGAAGTGAAAGACGTTCCTGTTGTTCGTGAATTCCCCAACGTTTTTCCTGATGATCTTCTAGGCTTACCTCCGAGTCGTGATATCGACTTTCGCATCGACCTCATTCCTGGAGCAAACCCTGTTGCTAGAGCTCCTTATCGACTCGCTCCGTCTGAAATGCGCGAACTCTCGAGTCAGCTCCAGGAATTGCTTGAGAAAGGCTTTATTCACCCTAGCACCTCTCCTTGGGGCGCACCAGTCCTTTTCTTCAAAAAGAAGGATGGGTCGTTCCGGATGTGCATCGACTATCGGGAGTTGAATAAGCTGACAATCAAGAATCGTTATCCTCTACCTCACATTGATGATTTGTTTGATCAGTTACAAGGTGCTACATGTTTCTCCAAGATCGATTTACGCTCAGGCTACCACCAGTTACACATTCAAGAGGAGGATATACCCAAAACCGCTTTTCGCACTTGTTACGGCCACTATGAGTTCCTGAATCGCGTGTTTTCATCGTATCTGATGAATCGCACTTGTTACGGCCACTATGCCTTTCGGTTTAACCAACGCACCCGCGGTTTTCATGGATCTGATGAATCGCGTGTGTAAACCTTTTCTCGACCGCTTCGTCATCGTATTCATCGATGATATCCTGATCTATTCCAAGTCGAAAACTGAACACGCCCAACATCTACGTTTGGTTCTCGAGCTACTCCAGGGGAATCGACTCTATACCAAGTTCTCCAAGTGTGAATTCTGGCTGGAGGAGGTTCAATTCCTCGGTCACATTGTCAATAGTCAAGGTATTCATGTCGACCCCACGAAGATCGAAGCTGTCAAGAGTTGGGTTACACCTAAGAAACCGTCTGAAGTCCGTTCTTATCTCGGACTAGCGGGCTATTATCGCCGATTTATCGAAGGATTCTCAAAAATCGTTGTGCCGCTTACTTCCCTCACGCACAAAGACAGGCCTTTTGTTTGGGGAACTGCACAAGAGACTGCCTTTCAAACCCTCAAACATATGCTTTGCAATGCTCCTGTTCTCACTCTATCCGACGAAAACGATGACTTTAACGTCTATTGTGATGCCTCGAACCTTGGTCTTGGTTGTGTTCTCTTGCAACGGGACAAGGTTATTGCTTACGCATCTCGTCAGCTCAAGATCCACGAGAAGAACTATACAACCCACGACCTCGAGCTAGGCGCAATTGTTTTTGCGTTGAAGATTTGGCGACACTACCTTTATGGTACCAAGTGTACGATCTTCACCGATCATTGGAGCCTACAACACATCTTTGACCAGAAGGAGCTAAATATGCGTCAACGCAGGTGGGTAGAACTTATCAACAATTATGACTGTGTGATTCGTTATCATCCTGGCAAAGCAAATGTCGTTGCCGACGCTCTCAGCAGACGGAGCTACTTGCACAGCGCCCGTAATATTCAAGCCCATTATGCTCTCGAGACCCTCATCCGCGAAGCTCAACATGCTTGTTTCAACAAACGCACTTTGAAGAAGGAAAGGATTCTCAACGATGGAGCCCAGCTAGTGAATAAATCGAATGGGATATTCCATTATCTGGACCGAATTTGGATCCCTAAACAGACCAATTTACGACAGATTTTGATGGATGAAGCCCACAAATCCCGATATTCTATTCATCCCGGTGCCGACAAGATGTAGTAGGACCTGCGCTACAAGTACTGGTGGCTGGGCATGAAGAGAGATATCGCCCTCTCTGTTTCGAAGTGCCTGACTTGCTCGAAGGTCAAGGCTAAGCACCAAAGACCCTCTGGCTTACTCGTTCAACCCGAGATCCCTATGTGGAAGTGGGAGAGTATAGCTATGGACTTCATAACGAAACTTCCGCGCACACCATCAGGTCACGACAGCATCTGGGTTGTCGTTGACCGTTTGACTAAATCTGCGCACTTTCTGCCAATTCGAGAAGACTACAAGGTAGAAAAATTAGCCCGAATCTACAACAAAGAGATCATTTGTCGACATGGGACGCCTCGCGACATCATTTCTGACCGCGATGGTCGGTTTACCTCGCGTCTTTGGGAAACTTTTCAATCTTCTCTCGGTACTACGCTTAATCTAAGTACTGCTTTCCATCCCCAAACCGACGGTCAGACTGAGAGAACGATCCGTACCTTGGAAGACATGCTCCGTTCGTGTGTCATAGATTTCGGTGATAATTGGGACGCATGCTTACCTTTAGTCGAATTCTCGTATAATAACAGTTATCATTCCAGCATTCAAATGGCACCATTTGAGGCATTGTATGGAAGAAGATGTCGATCACCTATTGTATGGCACGAGATCGGACACTCGCAATTAACCGGTCCTGAGCTATTGCAAGAAACGACTGACAAAATCCTCCAGATTCGAGACAATCTACTGAAAGCTCGGAGTTGTCAGAAAAGTTACGCCGATAGACGACGCAAGCCCCTTGAATTTGACGTTGGCGACCATGTACTCCTAAACGTATCACCTTGGAAGGGTGTGGTTAGATTTGGCAAGAGAGGAAAACTCACGCCTCGATATGTGGGACCCTTTAAGATTCTGGAAAGGATTGGAAAAGTGGCTTACAGACTCGAACTACCGGAGGAACTTAGCAACGTTCACCCGACTTTCCATGTTTCGAACCTCAGAAAGTGTCTGGCTGAGCATGATTTACACGTACCACTTGAGGATCTTCAAGTGAATGAAACATTACACTTCGTGGAAAAGCCAGTCGAGATCATGGACCGACAAACCAAGCAGCTCAGGCGCTCACGCATTCCCATTGTGAAAGTTCGCTGGGAAGGCAAACAAGGCGCAGAGTTCACTTGGGAACTCGAAAGCGACATGAAGGCAAAGTACCCGCAGTTGTTTGTTACGGCTTCGGCCTAATTTCGGGACGAAATTCCCTTAAGAAGGGGAGGTTGTAACACCCCGTGTTTCGAAAGTCAAGGTCAAAGTCAAGATTGAAGTCAAAGGAAGAAAAGATTGCTAATTGCGATCTGCCACTCCTTGCTCAACTCCTGTTTTGACTTCTTTAACCCGTGGAAAATCTAATTATGTTATTGCATTAGTTGTATTATGTGGAGTACTTGTTAATAATTGAGGTTTAATCACTACTTATTGCATGTTTTATCGCTTTGTCGCTTATCGCATTGAAACCGCACTCATAACTCGAAATACGCGTTCTGGATATTGCTTTACGTGTGTGTGCCTTTTATGTGTTACATGTGCATGTTTAATTATGTCTATATTGTGGTGATTAATCGAAACGCAATCGCAACGCTATCGCAAATACTAAACGCAAGTTAATTAGGATGATTGTATGTTAGATATAGTAGTTGGGATTAATGGATAACTCTTTCGCATCGCAAAACACAACGCACGAAATGAAACGCCAAAACTTAAAATCGTCGGAGCCACTCGATCGAGGGACTGCTCGATTGGATGGTCAACCGATCGAATTGCCACCCGATCGGACAGCCACCTGATCGGTGACCCACTCGATCCACTGCACTTTCCTTTTTGGGAAACCCTATAAATACTCCCACCTGTCACAATCATTTAATGTCACAACTCCTTCACACGAACCAGACGCTCAAGCACAATTTTCTCGTGATTTCTCTCGATTCTTGTAAGTTTTCAACCTAAATCTTGTACTTCTATGATGTACACACACTCCTTCACCTTTTTCTATTTTGAATCTTAACTTTTAACCGTGAAATCAGTGGATTTAAGGTGTTTTAGGATGATGTCATCATGGTGTTCTTATGAACTTCATGTTTTGGCTTCAATCCACTAAGAACAACTTAGATCTGGACGATTTCCACATGAATGAACAAAGATCTTGCATAGATCTGAACATATTCATGGTGAAAAGGATTGAAAGATGATTTTCTAACTTTCTGTTAGGATCTGAGTTTGGTTTTGATTGTGTTTTATGTTTGAATTAAGATGAAGATGAATGAGTTGTGCAGCGGAAATATAATGGAAACAAACTTTGCACACAATCAAACGAGAGAATTGCTTTAATCACACATTTTCAACAAAGAACCGAAAGATTGAATTTATTTCAATAACGATTACAATGCATGTATGAATACAAACTCCCCCTCAGCCTGAGCTCACAGTGTTTGTTCGTGCAGGAAGAAGATTTTGCAAAGAGCTAAATAGAACAGTGCAAGGTACTGTTCTATTTATAGGCACGAGCAAACCACTGAAGCGTCTAAGCTGACGTCACCAAGAAAGTGACATCTAACCTCCTAACAAACTCTAACCTCTGATCTATACAACCTCTGCTATGCTAACTACTGTTATTACATTTCATTACATAAAGACATTTAAACTACTGATGCATCCTTCCACTGATGTGAACCCAGCAGTACTTGTCATGATCAGCAGAGCTTGACTCAAGGCAGTAGATTGAACAACAGAGCTTTAGTCTTCCATTAGACTTTAACTTGATCAGCAGTTTGTAGGTCAGCGGTTAGTATGATCAGTAGATAGGAGGTCAGCAGATGTTGAAACCACTTTCAAGGGGAGAGACTTGTGTACATAACATCTGCTTATTCTGGATCCACTGCTCTGATCCAGTTTTGGCTTTAATTATCTGTTCCTTTGGTAGGGTTCAATCCCAACAATCTCCCCCTGGAACAGATAATGCCAAAACCCTTCATTATTGTGGAACTTTATTGCCTCATCAACAGTTCCCTTATCTGACCTTTAAGAGTTAACTCAAAGTCTAGGGCATCTGTGTCATCTTCATCCCTACTAAGTGGAAGATCAAGGAGATCCTGCATATCTTCAAGACTTAGGCCAAGTGCTTGTTCCCTTGTTATTTTCTTCACTTCTCCACTAGACCTGAACATAGTCAGTACATGGGTCTGTTTGTCAGTTTCCCACTTTAGTACTTTTGAGCCTGGTGGGTTTCTTGGGAGATTTTTATTGGATGAGGTGTTTGGAGATGCAGGCCTATTCATGACTGTTTGAGCAGTGCTTGCAGGTTGATTCAGGCCAAGAGTATCAACTATCATCTGCTTAATGCCTTCTTTTACAAGCTCATCTCCTGCCATTAATTCTGCCACTGTTTCAGTAACCAACTGTTTTTGTTGCTTTCTTTTGTAGATAGCAGCACCAGCTGGAGCAGTAGCTCTCCTGATTTGCAGTTTTGATGGTCTTTTTGAAACCTCTGCTTCAGGATAGTCAGGCTTTTGTGGAGCAGTAGGATCTGTCTTTCTTAATTTCTCCAAGCTTTTGTAAGTAGCCCTGACTCTATCTTCTTTCCATCTCAATACTTGATTCAAAGACCCATAATCAGCAGCAGCTAATTCCTCTTTCATTCTCCTCAGCTCTACCTTTTTATCAGGTACATTCTTTTTGAATTTTGCCCAATCTGGAGGAGTGTGCTTGACCTTATTCTTGATCATATCTTGAATCCTGGCTGCTTCACTTTCAAGCTCAGGGATGGTCCACTCTTTGTACATGTGTTTTTCTCCTTTGTATTTCTTGGTTGCCATGATGCTTTCAATGTAGTCTTTTCTCAGAGTTTCATATGCTCTCTCTGAAATTTGTTGACAAACATTTTTTGCAAATTGCTCTAAGGATCTGACTTGTGTGAGCAAGAATTGGTAATTCTGCTGAATTTCTCTGTCAGATTTTCCTTGTGCATTTCTTTTTGAGATATCCTCTGCTTGTTTATCTTTGACTTTCAAATATTCTTCAATATTGTTTGGCCTTGGATATCCTTCAATTGATGGCAAACTCCTTTTAGCAGGATCATCCTCATAATAAAAAGACTTGATTTCTTCTCTGACTGCTATAAGTTCAAGAGGGAATTGAACACCTGCAGGAGGTAAGGGCTTTTGAATTTGAGCTGATGAGAGAGGAACGGGTTTGGGTATTGTAACAAGTGATAGAGATTTTGAAGATGTTGGTGGTGGTGATGGAGAATCATCATCTGGTATGAAAATCCTTCTCCTTTTTATTGTAGGAGAGGCAGATGATGTTTTGGATGGATCAATGGTGGTGATTTGTGTGGCAGTGGTTTGTGATTGACTAACAGCTGTTGAAACAACTGGTGTTTCAACCACTGTTGTCATTACAACAGATGTTGTAACATCTGCCGTCTTCTGCTTTTTGGCAGGATGCGATGATGGTGATGTTGTTTTTGGTGGTGATGGTGGTGGTGGTAAGGCAGTGGTTGTGGTGTGTGTTGAAGTGATAGCAGATGTTGAAACAACTGGTGTACCAGCAGATGTTGATACAGCAGGAGTTACAACAACTGTTTGGGTGGAGGTTTGATGTTGGGGGCTTTTGGACGGTGGTTTAGGAGTATGCTTTGTGAGTCTGGATGGTGTGGACTTGGGTTCCCTCACTTTTCTAGTGGGATTTATTTTTGGCACAAGATTTTTAACATCCTTTGGCACAGAACAACCCTGCGCATTCAGATCCATGTAAGCTTTTTTCTCCTCATTCCATCTTGACATATCCTTTGCCTCTCTGTCCCTTTTTACACTTGCTATAGCTTCATCAAGTGCATTTTGGGTAACATCAACCTTTTTGCTACCATCTGGCAAGGGAATTTTTCTGGTCATAGCATCCCTTTCTGGTTCAATGTAAAGACCATCATCTATTCCCTTCTTCTTCCACTCCTGAATTTTCTCCCCCTTTTTGGCATTATCTGGGGGTAATTGATCAATAAAGAGAACAGTTGGAGGAGCAGTGCCAGTGGTTTTTAGTATGTGGGCCTTGAGAGCCTTGATGTCTGCTTGAGTGTTCTTGAACCTAGACTCCATTGTGTTTCTCAGCTCTTGTACATGTATTGCATGTTGCTGATCAGCCATTTGTTTTTGTTGTTGGAGAAAAGGTTGAAATAGATTCCAGAGCTCATTTGCAGCAGGTGCTTGTGGTGGAGCAGGTGCTTGAGGTGGAACAACAGTGGATTGCACCTTTTGTACTTTCAACAACTGTTGCAGCATTTCTTTGATTTCTGCAACCGAAGTATCTAACTTTTCAACACCTTCCGTCAATTCAAGGTACTTTAAACCATCACCTAATTTAATGGGATCATCTGATTTCCCACTAGCAGTGGTTTTATCAGTGGTTGAGGTTGGGAGTGTACTCCAAACATTAACCATTGATGCCCCTTTTTCTTGGTACTGGGGCCTTCTTCCTTCAACACTTGACAACCTTTTGATGTTGCCAGTGGTCAAAACAAATCCACTGGTGGATGTCAGAGGTGTTATGGAAGGAACTGCCTCCAAGGAAGTCTTATTGATGTAACCACTGTCCAAATGTAAACCAGTGGGTTCAACATTTATAGTGGCTGCTTCACTTGGAATACCACCAAGAGTTACTTGTAACTCAAGGGGTGTAACCTCCTCAGGTTGTGTTGGTGGGTTAGCAAAGATTGATACATCAGACCCAGTCATTTGTTGAGGCATGTTCTCATTGATAGGTGATTGAGAAGGACTGGTTTGTGCCTGGTTCAAATCTATTGCATCCAACAAAAGTTTAGTTGGTGGGGGAATTGTGCATGTGAAGTTGGGTGTAGAAAGAGAATTTGCCCCGGGCATTGGACTGTGGATGATGGAAGCAAGTGATTCCAGAGCATCATATTGTGGTGTCCCTATTTGTACAACCTGTTCTTTTTGAGAAGAAGCAGTAGGAGTTTCGGTTATGGGTTGAGATATTTGTACCAACTGCTGTGAGGAAGTAGCAACAGTGGTTTCTTGTGACTTTTGTGCTGTCACTGGCAGTTGCTCTGGTATCTCATCCTCCAGAGTTGCCTTTTTGATAGGTTTAAGGGGTTTTTGAGTTTTCTTTTTGTTTGGCTTTTTGGTGATTATAGGTGTGGGTTTCAAAGCAGTTGTTTTGCTACTTTGATCACCTTGAGTAGTGGGCTCAGCAGCAGATACCTGAGGAGCAGTGGTAGCTGCTAAATTCTGCTCAGGCACCTCTGCTTGTGTTTTGCAAGGTGTTGATATTCTTGTAAAAGTTTCAGCAGTTAAGCTGTGCATTTGAAGAGATTCACCTTGTTTTATTGCAGAAGCATCAGTCTTACCAAGTTTCTTTTCAAAATAATAACTTAGAAATCTTGGAAACAGTAAGAATGCCTTTGTTTCAACATTTTTAACCAGATCATTAAAGATTACCTGAGAATAATTAAAATTTTCTTTTTGAAGAATAGCATACCCCAGGTTTTGAATTTTTAATGGTATTTCATTAAAAGCAGTGGTTTTGTTTGAAACACACATTAGGAGGGTATGGAATAAAATTCTTGTTGCAAGAGGGAAGAAACCTTTTTGTAAGGTATCCCTTTTCATCATTGTATCTGCATACCCTCTTTCAATAAAGTCAATTTTTAACTCGTTTTTAGGAAAAGAAGTTATACCTTTCTGATCATCGAGTTGAAAGACCTCTGAGATGGATTGTGGTGTGATTTTAATAGCTTTACCCTTTAGAGAGGAGTTAATGGCTATGACAGTCTCGCCTTGTTTGTCAAGGGTTACATTTTTCCAAAACTCCCTTTGGTTCGCCAAGTAAATGGGTGCATCTGCTATAAGCAAAGTTTTGTACTTTGACGCAGACATGAGATCAATGATGGAATCAAAAACATCGGTGGTGCTGGGTTTTGTGAGAAGACCCAGAAGATTGTGAGATGGTTTGTGCGGAATTTCAGTGGATTTGGCCTTTTGAGAGGCCTCTTTTGAGGATGATTTGGAAGTGGGTTTTGCAGATGGCTTCGATTTTGTCATTTTGGAGATGATGATCGAAGAAGGTTGTGAAGAAATTTGAGGAAATAAGATAAAAAAACTGCTTTGAGAAGAGAATTTTTTTAGAATTCAATTCGACAGTAAAACCCTGTTTTGGGTTTTGAATGAGGGTTTTATGGAGAAAGAGTGAATGCTGACGTGGCAGCGGTTACAAAAGGACTGACCACTATGTACGGCCCACATGCTAACCCCTGATGAAATGAAGGACAATACTTTTATGAAAACTACTGATGAAAGCAGTGGTTACAACGGTAACAAATGGAAGCAGTGGATGATTTTCACTATCAGTGGATAGCATATCAGTGGATAAAACACTGATTTTGAACAACAGTGCTTATCAAGGATTTGTGAGAACAGGGGTTGACTTTCAGCAGTGGACACACTTTGAAGTAGAGCAGACTTTTGAACAAGCAGTGGTTATGGCAGACTTTTAAGGATTTTAATGAAAAATTCATTTTTAGCTATTTTTAAGGATGGATTTTTGATTTTCTGAAAACATTTTAATGCTTTTATTCATAGAAAAACAAGATTTTGCTTGTTATTCCATGTTTAGCATGCCAATCCTAGAAACCAAGCTTTCAAAGGTAGATGTATCTAAAGCTTTTGTGAGCACATCTGCCAGCTGGTCTTTAGTTGGAACATGATGCAGAGAAATCAAACCTTTTTCATAGCAATCCCTCACAAAGTGATGTCTGATGTCGATGTGTTTGGTGGTTGAGTGGGAAACTGGATTTTTGATGATATTTTCTGCTGCCTGGCTATCCAACATGAGTGGGGTCTTTAAGGCAGTGATACCAAAATCTAGCAACTGATTTTGAAGCCACAGGAGTTGGGCTGTACAGCTTGCAGCAGCAATGTATTCAGCTTCAGCAGTGGATGTTGAAACAGCTGCTTGCTTTTTGCTTTGCCATGAAACTAAGCAATCACCTAGAAACTGGCACCCTCCTGATGTGGACTTCCTTGTGGTGTTACATCCAGCAAAGTCACTGTCTGAAAATCCTGAAAGCTTGATATTCCCATTAGCTGGATACCAGATACCAAGTGTGGGAGCACTTTTTATGTATCTGAATATCCTTTTTACAGCAATAAGGTTGGATTTTCTAGGGGCTGATTGACTTCTTGCACAAACACATGTTGCAAACATGATGTCTGACCTAGATGCAGTTAGGTACAATAAAGACCCAATCATGCTTCTATAAAGTGTTTGGTCAATCAGCTCATCCTTTTCATCAGACATGACTAGCTTATTGGTTGCCATGGGTGTGCTGCATGGTTTACAATCATTCATATCAAATTTGTTTAAAAGTTCTTTAGCATATTTGCTTTGATGAATGAAAGTTCCATTTTGCATTTGCTGAACTTGGAGACCAAGAAAGCATTGCAGCTCACCCATTGCACTCATTTCAAACTCAGCTGTCATGAGTTGCCTAAACTCTTCACACATTTTATGACATGTGCTTCCAAAAATAATGTCATCCACATAAATTTGGACAATCATTAAATCCCTTCCTCTCCATTTTAAAAACAGTGTTTTATCAATGGTACCTCTTTTGAAACCATTTGAGAGTAGAAAGGTGGAAAGAGTTTCATATCAGGCTCTAGGTGCTTGTTTCAGGCCATAGAAGGCTTTGCTTAGCCTGTAGACATGATCTGGATAAAATGGATCCTCAAAACCTGGAGGTTGACAAACATAAACCTCTTCTTGAATTGTACCATAGAGGAAAGCACTTTTGATATCCATTTTGAACACCTTCATGTTGTGGTTGACAGCAAAGGTCAGGAACAGTCTTATAGCTTCCAATCTTGCTACAGGGGCAAAAGTTTCATCATAGTCTATCCCCTCTTCTTGTCTGTAACCTTGAACCACAAGCCTAGCTTTATTCTTGACAACAATGCCCCTTTCATCAGTTTTGTTTTTGAAGACCCACTTTGTGCCGATGGGGCTTACATCTTTTGGCAGTGGGACAAGCTCCCATACTTGTTGGAGCTCCTCTTGCATGGCTTCTACCCAGCTGTTGTCTTTCAGTGCCTCTTGGTACTTGACTGGCTGATTGAGTGATAGAAAACCAGCAAAAAGACAAATGTTTTGGGTTTGGCTTCTTGTGAGCACCCCTTCATTGATGTTGCCAATGATTTGATCAGGTGGATGAGATCTCAAGAAGATTAAATCTCCTTGGTATGGTATGATGGCATTTGTTGGTGAAGGCTGCAAATGTGTATCATCTGAGCTAACCACTGCTGGTGACTTTGATGATCCAGCAGTGGCTTCAAAAGGTGGTGGAATAGGAGGTAATGGTGTGGACACATGCTGACTTTTATCCACTGTTTGGGGACTTTTGTTAGCAGTGTTTGATGATGTGGAAGCAGTGGTTGATGGGCTACTTTGGTCAACAACTGTTGAGGTAGCAGTGGTTGAGCTTTGATAGCTGTTTTCTACAACTGATACTTTTCCCATTGTGGCAGACTTTTGTTGAGGAATGATGATCTCATACCCATAGTCTGGTGTTGAATCCTCTGATGGACCTGCACTGTTAGTCTTGACAGCAGTGTTTTCAAAAGTGAATTTATCAAGATCAAACAAATCTGCAGGATTTGCTGGGATTTTCATTGATGAAAGTTCATTAAACTTTACATTCAAGGTCTCCTCCACTGCTTTGGTCCGTGTGTTAAACACTTTGTAGGCCTTGGCAGTGGTTGAGTATCCCAAATGATAACCACAATCTACTTTGGCTGCAAATTTTGAGATAGAATCTTTCAAATTCAAAATAAAGCATGGGCAGCTAAATACTTTAAAGTATGAGATCAGTGGTTTGATTTTATACAGAATTTGTAGGTCCCCTTGATGTATGGATCTTCACAGAATTGTCAATCTAATCAAGAGTGCGGAATCCTCTTGATCAGAATATCACAGAATGAGTAGAAACATAAATCACTTTCAAACCGGGTTTCTATTGATTATCGATTACAAGAATTACAATCAATCAAACCCTAACCAACTCTCAATTTCGTCCAAGCAGTATAAGCTCTCACGAAAATCCTCACAAAACTGTTTTGGCTGATTAACCTAAACCCTAAAGCCTAACCCTGTTTATATAACACAAGGTTTGCTACTTGGGCTAGATTAAACCTCATGGACTGCGAATTGGACAAGCCCAATTCGCCCCCATACACCCAATTCGTTGGGTTTGGTTAGCCCAAACATTACAACTAACTATTACAAAGCTAAACCCGCTAACTGTTTATCGTTTAACTAATTACAAGATATCCAAAGACCAAATCTAAGCTGTTGTCACAAACATGCACCAACAGAATTTCATAAGCAGTCTTTTTGTGCCCGGGGTTTATTAAAACTCTGTTTTGGACATAGCAAGCAGTGTTTACTACCTCTGCCCAAAAAGTTAATGGCAAACCTGAATCAGCAAGCATGGTTCTGGCAGCCTCAATTAAAGTTCTGTTCTTTCTTTCAACTACCCCATTTTGCTCTGGTGTTCTAGGGATGCTGTACTGCCTTACAATCCCTTTCTTCACACAGAAGGCATCTAACTCCTTATTTTTTAATTCTGTGCCATTGTCACTCCTGAAGACTTTTACTGGAAGGTCAAATTGCTTTTCAACCTGTGTCACAAAGTCTTGCAAAATGCCTGCAGTCTCATCTTTAGAGTGTAAAAAGAAAGTCCATGTAAACCTAGAGAAGTCATCAATAATAACCAAACAATATCTCTTTTTCTTGAGACTCATGACTTGAACTGGGCCAAACAAATCCATGTGCAGCATTTGCAAACACTGGGTTGTTTTGGACTCTTCAATGGACTTAAAGGAGCTTTTATGCTGTTTTCCTTTTAAACAGGAAACACAATGCTCAGGACATGAAAACAACTTTTGTGGTAAACCTCTTACCAAACCATTTTTTGAAATTTCAGTGATTGTCTTGAGATTTGTGTGCCCCAATCTTCTGTGCCAAAGTTCTGTCTCTTTGTTAGAGGCAGCTGAGAACAGACATGCATCAGTTCTGGGACACTCTTTTGACATATCAACAACATAAACATTGCCACTTCTTTGAGCAACAAGTTTTGTTCTTCCAGTTTTTATTATTGCTTCAATCTTTTCAACCATTTCTGGTCCAACAATCCTACAACACTCCTTTGTGAAGAATGACCCATACCCCTTATCACTCATTTGTGAAACACTCAGGAGGTTGAATTTCAGATTGTCTATCAGATTGACATTTTCAAATTTTACATTTCCAGACTGTACTGTACCAGACCCAAGAACTTTCCCTTTACTATTATTCCCAAAGGATATATCACCCCCTCCATGGATTTTGAAATCTTTGAGTAGGGCTTTACATCCTGTCATGTGCCTGGAGCCTCCACTATCTACATACCAAAGGCTATCTAAGCATGCAGAAGCTCCCTGCACATGAAGTAAAAGGATTAGTTCATTAGGGTTTCCAAAGCCAATAAGGCTTTGGATGGGGTCTCAACAGTGTCTGGGATGGATGCAGATTGATGGACAGTGGTTAGGTCAGGGGTTTGGACAGTTTTAGGACTGTTTCTTTCTAACCACTGTTGTGGGTTTTGACCAATCACCTGTTGATACCCAAAAGGATGCCTGTTCACTCTAGGTTTAGAGGGCCTTTTGTAGGTCTCATAAACGTGTGGAATCCTTTGGTAAGATGATTGTCCCTTGCCTTTTCTGAATTGATTGGCAGGGGGTGCATCAGTCACTTGAACATCTCTTTGGACAGATGTTTGATTCAGCTGTTTTGTAACAGCTGTTTGGACTGGCACAAACAGTGGTTGATTTTTGGTGAATTTGACAGATGATGTTGATGGACTCAAGGATCTTTTAGCAGTGTACTCATTCTTTTTTACATCAAAGTTTTTAAGATACACACATTCTTGAGTTTTATGGTTTGGTTTACCACAGATGATGCAGCTTTCTGCAGGTACAATGACACTTGTTTTGTTTAAGTCATATGCTTTTAAATGGAAACAATCTTTTGTTAGATGATTCGTTTTTTCACAAAATTCACAAAACAGGTTTTTGATTTTTTTTCTCTCTTCTTTCTCTTTTCAGACTCCTTTGCAACAGAGTTTTTAACCTCTGCTGGGATGTCCTTGAGAGGAATGACTTTTGCTTTTGGAGCTTTAACACCATCAGTGGTTGTGAAATCCATGGGTTTAAAATTTTCAAGAATGTCACACTCATCAGACCATGTGGGTTTAAATTGGTATTTCTCAATTTCCTCAAAAGTAGAGGATCCCACTGGTCTCTCAAGTGTGATTTTGTTACCAAGTTTATCAGTGATTTTCACTTCTTGGCCATTCTTGTTTGTTGGTTTAATTTCAGATGAACCAGCTTGTTTTCCAGCAGTGTTTACAAGATCATCATATTTCCTATATCCTACACCAAACTTGACACTGCTTTCAAGCTGTTTCTCAAGCATAACCTCATACCCTTTACAAGATTCCACCCATCTTTCACAGGTGATCTGGGTGGACTCCAACTCCTTTTTTGCAAACTTGATATTTTTCTACCATAGTTTGAAGTTGAGTCTTGGTTATGCTTTGCTCTTCTTTGAGACTGCTGATTTCTTTATCTTTTTCAGCCAATTTGTTTCTAAGTTCTTTTAATGACTTTTCAAATTTGACTTCATCAGATAAGACTTTATCCCTAAGGTTTTCATTTACCTCTTTGATGTTAGCAAATGCAATAATGCATTGGTCTGAACACAGTTTTTCAAGAACTTGAGGTGTTACCTTAGCAGCAGCCATCATGGCACAATCACATTTATAATCACATTCTTCATCAGCTCTATCTTCTTTCTCACCTGCTTTCTTCTTTTCCTTTTCTTCTTTGTCATCTTCGGACCAGGGGTCAGACAGTGGTTCAATCAGGGTTTCTGAATTTTCTCCCATCAGTAGTTCACCAGCAACTGCAGTAACCACTGCTTCAGCCACTTTATCCACTGTTTCATCACTTAGCTGTTCACCTTCAGTTTCTACCCCTTCTGGTATTGACTCTAATGACATCAAACAAAATTCATCATTAGAAGTATCATTAAAAGCATTGAGTGCAAAATTTTCATCACCAAGCTCATCAGGCATGCTGCTCCAGTCAACAAAACCTTGGGTGAAAAAGCTTTGTTGATCTGGTTGTACCACTGTTGGAGCAGCTTGTTGAGGTGCAACAGGTTGCACTTGTGCCTGAGGGACAGGGGTTTGAACATACTGAATTTGTGGAACAGTGGTTTGAACGTAATGCACAGGCACAGGGGTTGCAGCATAGTGAGTAGTGTTAACATGGGCAGCAGGGGTATATTGGGTATAGTGCACAGTGCTTTGCTGTTGTGGTCTAGGGTTTGAGCTGGGATGAGTGATTATTGGACTAGTGGTTTGACTCCTGCATTCCCTAGAAAAATGACCTAGCCTATTGCACTTATAACACTTAATTTTTGACTTATCCAACCCCACTTTTAAATTCCCATGTAACCCTGGGAATTTTCTCCCTGTTCTTTTATAGAATTTGCTTGTTCTTACACTAAGCAAAGCCAATTGATGCAAAATGTCCATTTCTTCTAAGTCAGTGGGATTAAAGTGTTGCAAATCATTGAGTTCAAAACACAAGTTATCTGACGTCTGGTTTTCACAATTTGCAGTAAAAGCATAATTGGCAGAGTGAGAATCAGGGTTGTTGAAATTTCCACCAGCAGTTATATCAATAAAGTGATCATAACCCTTATCCTTACTACTGCTACCAGATTCTTCCTGACCAAAAAGATCTGTGCTACCAAATGAATAATCATCAGCAACTTTGCCAGACTCTTGCAACTTCTTTTTCTGGTTTAACTCCCTTTCATAGGTCAGGAGTCTACCATGAAGTTGGGTCAGGGTCAGATCTTTGAACTCAGCAGAGGTTCTAGTCACAAATGCAATTGTGTCCCATTTATCAGGTAGTGATCTAAGAAACCTACTATTTTGTGTTGATTTTGGAAATTCAACTTTAACAAGTCTTAGCTCACTGATGAGACAACTGAAATGTTCAAACTGTTGGGTCAATGATTCACCCTTAATGTGACAAAATGTTTCATACTGCTGATTCAGAATTTCCCTATTGTTTTCAATAACTTCTTCTGTCCCCCCAAACTGTTCCTTCAGTGCATCCCATAGCTCTTTGGCACTGTTACAATGTAACAGTCCAGCATAGATTTCATTGGGTAATGCAGATGCTATGATGCTAAATGCTTTGGCATCGAGTTCGAACTTTTGAAAATCAGTTTCAGTATAGTTTTCAGATGGTTTAGGTACAAACTTCTTTGCATCCTCAGCACTTGGCACCATAGGAACATGGGGACCAAAAACAACAGACCTCCAACATCCAGTGTTCTGTTGAGCAAGGATGTGACCCATCCTTCTCTGCCAGATGTTGTATTCATTACGTTTAAGCATGGGTGGTTTGAAAAGAGAGCCAATGTTATTCTTATCATCTTGTGACTGTGACGTCATCCTGGTTGTTTTACAGACACTGATTAATCAACTTTGATGGTGATTAAACCTTGCTCTGTTTTTCAACAAAACGAACAAACTATCGATATCAACGATTATGAGCTGAACTATTTATGTCAAAATGATTGTTAAATCAAATTTGACTGTCCAAGCTCTGATACCAATTGTTAGGATCTGAGTTTGGTTTTGATTGTGTTTTGTGTTTGAATTAAGATGAAGATGAATGAGTTGTGCAGCGGAAATATAATGGAAACAAACTTTGTACACAATCAAACGAGAGAATTGCTTTAATCACACATTTTCAACAAAGAACCGAAATATTGAATTTATTTCAATAACGATTACAAAGAGCTAAATAGAACAGTGCAAGGTACTTTTCTATTTATAGGCACGAGCAAACCACTGAAGCATCTAAGCTGACGTCACCATGAAAGTGACATCTAACCTCCTAACAAACTCTAACCTCTGATCTATACAACCTCTGCTATGCTAACTACTGTTATTACATTTCATTACATAAAGACATTTAAACTACTGCTGCATCCTTCCACTGATGTGAACCCAGCAGTACTTGTCATGATCAGCAGAGCTTGACTCAAGGCAGTAGATTGAACATCAGAGCTTTAGTCTTCCATCAGACTTTAACTTGATCAGCAGTTTATAGGTCAGCGGTTAGTATGATCAGTAGATAGGAGGTCAGCAGATGTTGAAACCACTTTCAATGGGAGAGACTTGTGTACATAACATCTGCTTATTCTGGATCCACTGCTCTGATCCAGTTTTGGCTTTAATTATCTGTTCCTTTGGTAGGGTTCAATCCCAACACTTTCTTCCAACTCTTTTACACTCAATGCACTCAAACCTGATGGAATCAGAGCTTGTTCTGATCTTCTACTCACTCTTAGTGATGTATCAGTTCCAGATCTGAATTCCATCCATGAGATAATTGATTTCGGGTTGAACATGAACAATCATCTTGAACTGTGAACTGGTCGGACTAGGGTGATTCCTGTTCAATCAGGCCACTTGAGTCGAGACGAGGTTCCTGTTGTTAAAGCAAGCTATCATAACGTCTCGTCCAAAACTGCAATATCACAAACAAGATCAAGTGTTAAGACGATCGTGGTTGTTGGGACGGATTACTGTCCGATCGGATTGCCATCCGATCGGATTGCCATCCGATCGACCGGCCATCCGATCGGGTTACACTTGGTTCCATACTTAAACTTTTATTCAAACTATTCAAGGATCTGAACATTGAACGGATTACCGCCCGATCGGATTGCCATCCGATCGAGCGACCAACCGATCATGTGACGTTTGGGACTTTGATACTTAATCAATTTTCAACATGTTCAATGCACACGGATTGCCACCCGATCAGATAACCATTCGATCGAGTGACCGTCCTGCTGTGAACTTGTTCTCAACTAAGAAGCCTCGCCAATTGGATCACCGTTCGATCGAACCACCGTCCGATCGACCGACCTGAAGGGTAGAGATACTTCTCTGTTTTCAAAATGCTACAACGAAAACTTCAAAGACAAACCATCATACACAAACACATCCTACCCAAGCAAGGTGTCAAACAGACCGAATGGCCATCCGATCGGATGACCATCCGAACGGATTGACATCCGATCGAATGACCATCTGATCGGATTACCACCCGATCGGATTGCTGATTCGACACTTGGTTCCTTGCACCATTTTACGCGCCGCTTATCGTTTGTGCTATCGTTAACTTTTCAGGCTAATCTCACTCTAGCGCTCCCTTCAATCCACTAACCTTCATCGCTGTGAGTATACTCGAACCCTTTTTGCTTTATGCACTTTTGGGTGTTACATACGTTACTTATTCTAAATCACATCAAACACACTACGCAATACTTTAACGCTAACCGTTACCGCATGTTATACGTGACTCGATGAATGCTTGTTTGTTATGTTTACACATAGATTGTTGTCTACCTGCCTTAGCAACGATAGTACTATAGTTTGGACTCAGCACCTGTTCACTTAGGGGTTGTTAAGGACCATTAATCACATGATTCGCAGTGGTGAATATGTGTTACGAACTGCCTTACGCAGTCAACCCGCAGTCATTGGTATTGATAGGATCATGTCGATAACTTACATGTTTCACATCACACGTTGTATGTGGTGGTTATGCGTAAACAATTTCGAACTCTATTATATTATCAAACTTGTATGCTCACCTTTACACTATATGTATTGACTTTTACTTTAACGTATGTGGCATGTGCTTAAGATGCTAGGGTGCCTTGTTTGCTGTGTGATGAAATCGAGGCTAGGAAAGAGTCTAGAAATAAATAAACAAATTGTCTATTTTGAAATCTGAGTTGTCGGATCAGTACTTGTTTGTGAGACAATTATTTGTAATAATTGTTTTATTTGGATATGTTATGGTATGGGACATGACGTTTTAAGTATCCGGTAATTAATAGTTGTTATGGATACTCATGGACAATCTGTTTCGCTCAGTGTCGCGCCCCGATGATTCCGCCATCGGTTGGGGTGTGACAAATAAATTTACAATAAGCTTTAGTGAGTTTGAAACTTCGAATGTCATATTATAAATAAATCTTGATCACTATTCAATCATGTTTATAACGTGTGATCATATACACAACTTTAATTTAGCTGCTTCATTTAAGACTGTTTATATACATAAACAATGGCATATTAATGTACAAAGTCAAATTGTACAATATATAATTGATATAAGATGTCTTCTCATCAAATACAATATAATAAAATACATATAATTAATTTGTCTTACTGTCATGATTGAATATTAAAATATACCAAGAACACTATTAAAAAGGTTTATGGTAATATGTAAAGGTGATGATTATACAATGCATCACTTTATATATTGTCACTATAAGAAATGACTTATGACACAACCTTATGAAATAATATTTTTTTTTCATCACTTGTAAGAAATATATAATTTTTTTATTTAACATATCATCTAAATAAATTAAAGCATATAAAAGACGCAATAAATTGCAATAGTGATAAGCCTATTATTATAGGTTATGCTCTAATTTATCGACATCGTGTGCGTTAGCTTTCAAATTAGTGGTGTTCTATAAAGGACAAAGTTGATATATGATGAAAGCCACAGTAAAATCATACATCTTGATTAATAGTAAGATAACATTTATAAAGAAAGATGAGTAAATCAATATATGATTTTTTTACTACCAAAATATAGCTATAATTTGTCATCAAACGGATTAAAAATCATATGATAACATGTCATGTAATGTCATATAAAACATCAAATTTCTTATTCTTATTTATCAAATAAGAACACTATAAACATTGCACTTATCGTATTGTATTTCTAGTTAAATTGTTACGAACAATCACATTTAAATTTATATGTCAAATACAAGTATTACACATCAGAAGTGAATGTACATGAACATATTAAATGCTAAACAGACTTTTTCATAGTATAATAATATGTCAACTATTGTATACTACAAAATCATCTCCATCAAACGTTATTATGAAATATAATCAATGCATACATAACATATTATCTAAACAGTATAAACTATAAAGCCAACAAGTAAGAGATATAATATGTCTATAATTTCGTACTGCAATTTTAAAATCATCATCTCTTAAATTAAATTGTAAATCACCTAATTTTCTATAAAAAATAGTATTATTGTGACTATCCATGTTCCTAACTCTATATCATTTAGTTTTATAAATATTGTGACTATTCATGTTCATGACTCCATATCATTTAATGTCAGGAATATTGTGACTATTCATGTTCATAACTTCATATCATTTAATATTGTAATTAAATGGATATTAAAGATCATTTAAAGTAATAAGAATTAATCAAATTTGTAACGTAAAAATGAATTAAAATTAATAAAGAATGAGTTAAACTACATGATGGGAAAAATGATATTTAATGATTTTAATTTATAAGCATTAACCAACATCATATATATTAATAACAATAAAAGGCTATTTAATTACTAACCATAAAATATAATAAAAACAATTTATTAGAACAACAATAAAAGGCTATTTAATTTCTATTTACTCATTTCGTAAATTGAGAAAAAAAAATAGGTAAATATACATCAACATGAATTAATGATGAGGAAATCGGAATTTAATTTTATAATTAATAATATTCAATCCACACTCATAAGTTATATATTAGAACTTTAATTGAATTTATGCTATATCAATTAAAACTAAATAATATATATAACTTTAAAATATATATAAATAATATAATCAACAAGTAAATGCAAGATCATGGATATCATAATACAACTTTTCTTTTCAAGGTTTATTTGTTAAACATGCATAAAAAGAATTTATCAAACTATATATCAATTTCTAAACCAAGGAATAAGCTTGCAATATAACTAGCAAATAGATAAGATTAGACTTGATAAATTAATAACAAATATTTTCTCATCGGGTTTCTGTAACAAGTGTCCACGTATATATTAAACTTATATTTCCTATTTTTTTTTTTTCAATACTTTGATGATCATTTATTCTAGAAAAGGTAATTGAAAATGAAAATGAAAATTATGAGTAGGATTTGAACATCCCCTGTTCAACCGACTTTCAAAAATCTCATTCTGGTTAACGATTATTCTTATCATGGTAAAATCAAGTTGAAAAGATAAGACATATTCAACAAGAAATAATATAGGTATAAGAGTAGTACCTTATGTAGATAAACATATATGGAGGAAAAAAAAAACTTACCTTGAAATAACTAAAGGAAATAGTATCTCCATCACTTTTCAATCGCTATGTCTACGAAATCCAATCTTCGTTGGAAACACCTCGGGCCACCAAAACTTTTATCAACAAAACATCATCAACGACATGGGTCAACCGAGACTTTAATCAACGATTAAAACCAATGATGATTCGAGCACTTTCGTGCTGATAACGTGTTGTAAAACAACGGCCTAATAGCAACATCTAATATGTAAAAGATACTATAGAGAATATAGAGACAATGGGAAGTATAGAAAAATGAGAGAATTCTCATTCATTGAGTGTACATATATCATATATATATAGATCAATACAACAACAACCCTAAAACCCATTAACATTAGGTCAGGCTTGGCCTATGGGCCTGAATGTCTGCATTCATAACAATTTGACATTAGATGTAATCCTTTATTAGTATTAGATTTTTCATACTTAAATTCTACACGGTTTAAATTGAAAATAACAACAATAAATATTATAACTTTTTAATTTAGATCATTTGGGCCTAATTATTTACGAAAAAAAAGTAAAAGAAATATATATATTTTTTTTTTTACATCTAAAAGTTGGCATTTATATAACCAGAAAACTTGTTAAGTTACATCAAAACAGAAGGTAGACGGGCAACAAGCTGCGCCGCCAACCCTTTCTGAATTGCAAACCCCAACCTCCCGAACACAAACCCCTGCCCCCTTGGGGTCGAACAATTGCTGTGGATAACCCGTTGAACCCTCGTCAAGAAGTTGATGGCTTCTGGCGCTAGGGAGCCAAAAGTATCAAAGGCAAAAGGGATAAAGACATGTTGGTTCTCTGCGCAAGCTTTAGCGTGCTTATCCACTTTCTTTGATTCTGCCTTTCTTGCTGCTAGTCCAGCTACAAACCCGTTTTCCCTTAAACCAACCAAAGGGGAAACCCCCGTGAGGTCTACACAAGCATGTTTCCCCCCAGCCCAGCCAAAGACGAGCAGATCCGCTGGTCGAAGAGTAGATCTCCCTTCCATAGGGTCCGTGAGGAAATTCACAGGGGCCTCTTTCTTAGCAGAAATCCCAGCTCTTCTTAAGATGTCCCCCAAAACATCTCGCACCCAGTCATGCCGATATTTAAACCCAGGGAGCTCTTTACAGTGAACTGCGTGCTCCCCATATTTATCCATACAAGCTTTACGACATATCGGGCAGGTTTCATCTTCTGGGTACATAGGGATCATTAGCCGGTATTTGAGAATGGTTCTGTATTCTACTGCCGACATGCATTGTCCTAACCCCTCAATCGGGACAACGGTCAAAAATTCCTGAGCATGGGGACCCTTCAGACACTCAAACACCGCCTTCTGGCGGGGTGACAAATCAAAAGCTTCTCCCAGGCTTTGAGCGATTTTGCTAAATGGTTTAATTTAAAAAAAATATATATAGTTTTACTAAAATCCTGAAAAGTTTAGAAAGTAAAGTGGTTTTATAGTTTAATTTAAAAAAAATATATATAGTTTTACTAAAATCCTGAAAAGTTTAATTACTATTTAGGTGATATTTACATGAAATTGTTATCATTAGGCCAATAAAAGAAAAAACAGGTGAAAAGATGTGATTCCTGAAGACTTTTATCTTCTTGCACCTTTCTTTTGGTTTTGCAAAACATACGAGTCTTTTTATAAAAAGCGATGAAGGTCAATGTGGTATGCTTCAAAGAAGGGCAACCTCTTTAAAGAGTTGAATTTAACCACTTCCTGTCATTAAACTATTACTCCACCATCACCTTCAAATCAAAAGACCCCCCTTTTCCCTTTAAACATGGAAACACAATAATAATATTGAAGTCACATTTTGGAGGCATATCCACCTTAATTCTTCTATTTGTTTAACTAAAAATATACAAAAATATTTGATTATAGAAATTATTGTAATTATCTCAGTTTATTAGATTTTATAAACTTGGGTCTCCAAATTTTTATAATCATGATTAAAAGTGATCATTTGTTTCAGTTTTCATCAAACTTACTAGCAGTGAGTTGATCCCCTGTTTATAACTCCACTCAAAACAGATCATTACGTGTCATCATTGGAGGTCATGTTGTCCATTTGATCTTAAACAGTGATTAAATCAGAACATATTGATCAAGGTCAAAGGGTCACAGAGTGGTTGACGTTAACTCATTTAAAATAAATAAATAAGTCAGACCGAGTTACATATACCGAGTTTGAGTTTGATGACGCTTACGAGCCTAAATGAGGTTGTTAATTATACAAGTATAATAAAATTACTTTATACAACAAATATATATTACATAATAATTATTTTTAAATACATAGTTATAAGATAAATAATTCAATAATATATATTACGTTTTGTGTTATATATAATATTACTATTATAAATATCTATATACACACATATAACTAACTATAGATATATTAAAAAAAGATAATTAAATAATTAATAAATGATAAACAAATCAAACCCGAGCCATCTTAAGTTAAACGAGCATAGTTAAAAGTAGGCGAGGTCGAACTCCAATCTAGTTATTTACACCTGGATGCGAATATATAATTCTAAAGGTGTTAATTTCGGTTTAATTTATAAGATGTAGCTTAATGTTTTATTTTATCTTTATTTTGATAAAAAATAATAATAGATTCGTATATATTATAAAATAATATAGGGAAAACTATTTAATGGAAGTAAAAGGGAATAATTACAGGCTTTGACGTTTCTATCTTTTCTCTTCCTCTTCAACTCCCACACGCAACCTTCTCCTAAACATTTTTTTTTCTTTCCTTTTTTATTTGTGTTATTATTTTAAGAAAAGAAAGAAAAAAAAGTAAGAAAAATTCAGCCGCAACACATCTCAAGTATGACGTTACTTTTACATAAACACTAACTTATGTTTCTAGAATTCTCAAATCAGCAAAAAGAAAACGCACACATGATTCCATTTCTATATTATTCAAAAATAGACGACATGTTGGTAATATTTTATATTTGATTGATTAATGAACTAAAAAAGGTTTAGGTAAAATATATGAGACATCTTAAAGCTACTCTAAATCATTCTCATCATGTTATGAATCACTCTGCCTAATTAATTTGAACATATTAAAAAAAAAAAAAACCTTTACCAATCTCGTATAATTTCATTATGGGGAGACTATTTGCACACTTGGTGTGTAGATAGTTAGCCTAAAAATGGTTTTTTTGTCCTATATTCACACCTTGCAGTGTCGAGCTGTGGCCAAAGTGTGGCGTTTTGGTCCGGTCAACCAGACAAAGACTGACGAGTGTCTGACGGGTCTGTTGACCGGACCAAAACGCCGAGCTTTGGCCGCGTTTTGGTCCTGTCAAACAGACACCCGGTCAGTCTTTTGTCTGTTTGACAGGACCAAAACGCGGCCAAAGCTCAGCGTTTTGATCCGGTCAACAGACCCGTCAGTCTTTTGTCTGGTTGACCGGACCAAAACGTCGCGCTTTGCCACAGCTCGACACTGCAGGGTGTGCATATAGGACAAAAAATCATTTTTGATGTGCATATAGGCATTTGGGTGTGCCAATAGACACACCCTTTCATTATACGTTCGATAAAATTTGTATTTGAATAATCTCCAATGTGCTTTCAAGCCGTAGAGAGATGACACATGTAAATATATTATTATTTAGTAGAGGAAAAAAGTTAGATCGGATAGATAAACTGTATACCCGCTAATTGTCATTTTCGACTACTTTGGACAACTATAAATCAATGAGGCCATTTCTATACCCACCATGTACTTTGTAATTGAACCTATCATTGTTTTAGCTATTTTAGTTTCTGTCTAAAGTGTTGTTGAGCTACAAATTATCAAAGCTTAAGTTAAATAAAAGAGTAAACTGCCAAAATGGTCCCTGAGTTTTAGTCACTTTTACTACTTTAGTCTAAAACTCAAATCTTTTAAATCTGGGTCCCTATGGTTTCAATTGTGTTGCCATTTTCATCCAAAATCATAACCTAGTCAGATTTTTCAGTTAACATTCAATTTTTGTCTTTTTCCTCATTTTTAATGAAGGGCAAAATGGTCAGATTTTTTTTTAATTTATTATAAGAAAACATTAAAGACCATTTTGCCCTTCATTAAAGGGAGGAAAAAGACAAAAAACCTGGAAGTTAACTGAAAAATCTAACCAGATTTTGATTTTGGATGAAAATAACAATAAAATTAAAACCACAGGGATCCAGATTTAAAAGGTTTTAGTTTTGAACTAAAGTGTTAAAAATGACCAAACCTCAGAGACCATTTTAGCAGTTTACTCTAATAAAACTATGCAATAGTTTAAAATTGCAATGTATTTACCTTTAGTCTTCACTTGTTCAAAGTAGTAAAGTACCATTGCTTCACAAAGCCCTAGAAACATTCAGACAACATTGTCATTGATAACTTTCATGCATAAAGTTACAATGTGGTCACGGACTCGTTGAAGGTCATTACATTATTAACAGTTTTTTTTTCTCTCTTAGAAATGCACTATTTCCCCATATCTTAACTTCAATAAGTACACTAGTGGCAACTAGTATAGTACAATGTAGTTCCTACATGCAATCATCAATATCGTGTACGTTTTTCATCTTCTAGCGTAGATATTAGGTCTTCGGGACTTCAAACCTTGTTTCATCATCATATGACGACAACATATACCATTGCCTAGGTTTGATAATACTATTCTTATTGCGAGATAATTAGGCTGGACGGTATGGTACCCGTCCTCAGCCCGTCTCAAGCTGGCGACGTTCGTCCCTCCACGCCGCCCCCCCTCCGTTCCGTCGAGATCGTCGAGTTTCAGACAGTGGCGACGATCCTCCAGGTGGGCCCCCTTTGTTTCTTTGTTTGTTTGTTTGTGTTATTTGAATTATACATTAGGCTTCAATACTTGTACATAGGGCATATAAAATAAAAATAAAAATAAAAAAAGTGGTGGGGTAGGACCATCCTCCCATACCCTCTAGTGACCATCCTTGAGAGGACTATGACGTGGCGCCTACGTGGCGGATGGTCCTCCAAGGATGGGATGTCACCATACCCACTAGCCTTAGATCTGGTCATAACATGTGATACTCAAGTCTCGAATATCACTAATGCATCCCATATCTTTCCGGAAATCCATGTCCAAGTCTCACCCTGTGTCTTTCGCACTTTGTACGCATTATGCGATGATTCGTCTTCTGTAAATTATTACGATACGCTAGCTGTAAAAAATTCCCCATGAGATCCCTTGATAGTTCCTTCGTATTGTCCTTTGCTCGCCACGATTAAGAGTACAAATATTGACGTTTTAACTTCCCATTTATATATCTTTTAAATTATTTTCCATGATATTTACAACTGTTCCCGTCCAATTTATTTTACAATATATGGCCCGATACTTCTTTGCTTTTGTGATGATCACAGATCAGGACGTGTTTGGGTTGAACACATTTTAGCTTATATACGGACTTTGTTGATCTATATAGTTATGAACTTGAAGCTCTCTTTAATACCTTTTTAGCGAAGATTTATCGCAACTCGTTTTTGTCTTTGAAGAATCGTTATAGATGAACACATGAAGAGATGACTTAAAACTTGTAGTGGGAATTGGTCTTGGTATCAAGGGAGACATCAACCATACTTGTCTAATTGTAGATTAACTTAGACTTATTCTATGTAGTTTCTAATGCCGTACCATCATTCTCTTGTGTATCATCCAAATTCATATCCATCACAATCAAAGGTCATAGACTCAAATAACCCTATACAAAACGAGTCTTCCACTTTGCCACCTTTTGATTCAAAACCATCAATACATTTTTGTGAAGTAATGACACCTTGTGTAGGTTGATATAGACAATACGTCGATACTTATACACATAAACGCCACGCGCTGTTTGATATAAACTATACTAATACGCATAAACATGTCGATATGTTTCTAGTACATGTGGAAACACAAGAACATGCTAATATAGTAATATGTCGAATCATGATTGACGATAATCAATTAATCATGCAAGGAACGAAGTCTAGTTTATTTTGTTTTGGTATTGTTGGAATGGGTTGTGTCCATATAAAATAATAATTTGTTTATTTTATAAAAATAATAATTTGTCACCCGAGTAGATCAATTATTTTTATTATTTCCCTATTCATTTTTCTTTTCTTCAGGAGCTGCCGTCTGCCACCATATAACCATTATTTTCAGTTTTCAGTTTTCACCAACTACCCTCCACTGGCCACTACAGTCTCACGGCTTTCATTCATCCCTAAAAGTTAAAACAACATTCTTATTTACCAACACATCAACCCCAACCTTCTTTGCTTATGGCTACTACTTTCATCGTAATTTATGTGTTGGCAGGAAAAAAATATAATCAAATTTTGGGTGTAACAAGTAGAAAATGAGTAGCTAAAACCTCGAATTAATTTAAGGGGTAAATTACACTTTTCGTCATTTATGTTTGTACCGTATTGCAACGGATAGCCTTTAACTTCAATAATTACAGTCACAATCCTTTATTTGGAAAACTCGTTACATCTTTCGTCCTTTAGCACTAATAAGGTTAAATTTTTTAGTTAAGTCTATTTATATAAGGGCACTTTGGTCTTTTTACCAATCTAATTAAAATATTTTATAAATAAAACAAAAACAAAAAAAACTTATAAAATATATACAATAATCATAAACTCGTCTCTCTCTCTCTCTAGAAATTACTCCCTCTCCCTCAGCTCTCTCTCCCTTTCTCTCTCTCTCTACAAATCACTGTCTTTGCACCAACACCCACCACCCCTAACCACCACCATGGGAAGAAATCCTCACTCCGGAAGCTGATTTCGCCCGAAAATCACTCAACGAAGGCGAAGATGTGGAACTAACAAACCCTGACACAATTGAGGCCGTCAAGATGCTTAAACCGAGCTACCAGAAGAAGAAAATGGAGGAATTAGGGCTAACGGAGGAAGAATTTTAGGCGAAACAGTTCGAGATTAAGGGGGAGATTCCGGAGAAGTTGACGACTACTTGGGTCGGGCCGTTGGTGGTTCGGAAGGTGCCGCACTCAGATCAAACCACCACCGGCGACCATCGCTTACGATGCTGGGAGGGGCTGCTGCTGGTGGTGTTTGCTGAGGGTGAGAGGGGGGGGGGGGGGAAGGAAGTGGGGGATTTGTTATAAAGAGGGAGAAGTGGTGTTTGCTGGATATGGTGGTGGCGACGGCGGCTGGGATATGGTGGTGGTGGTTGTGGAGGTTGGTTGAAGAGAAAGAGGGAGAAAGAGATGGCTGAGAGAAAGAGGGCGATAGTTATGGTAGTGGGACTTGGTAGACAGATTTGATGGTTGTGGTTGCTGGGATACGGTTGTGGTGGGGCTTGGATAGCAGGTTTGAAGTTTGGAACCGTGATTTAGGATGGAGGGTGAAAGAGGGGTTTATAAGGTGGGAGGAATCAGGGGTAAAAGGACATAAATGCCCTCACATGCTAAGCACTTGATCAGAGTTAACTGAAATTTCTAACCTGGTTTGAGGTAAAGGACGAAACATGCAAGGGTACGAGAGATATAGAGTGTCAATGACCAATCAATATATAGCGATGAAAAGAAGAAAATAAATTTAAGGTTTTGAAAAATATTGAATAAAAAGAAACATTTGGAAGAGTACAATGAGAATTATTAAAAAGAAAAACTTAACAAATCATAGTTTCTGATTATAATAAAAGTATACAACAAACCCAATCTAATACGGAGTACACTTCAAAAATAGTTTGATATGATAATTTGCAAAGTTAAGAAAAATAAATAAAAAACATTGTAGCAAAATCACTTGATGGTTGTGCCAATTAGAACACATGGAATTCAAAAAACGGGTTTAATTTAAACAATGATGATTAGCAAATGATAAGAAAAAAAAAGCATAAAGGGAAAACAAGTGTTTTTAAAGTGATTAAATTGTACCTAAATGTGGTATATGTAGAATTATGATTCTAGATGGTGAGACAAGGAAATCATGAAAATGAGGGTACCAATTTCATTTTGAAATTGGTTTCATAAGACTGAAGGGAGTGGGGCGTCCTCAAAAGAGGGCGTCTTGCGACATGTGGCGTTTGGGGGCGATTTGGGGCGTCTTCAAAAAAGGGGGAGTGGTGTTCATGGCAACTCAAGATGCCCCTCCAAGACTTATGATTGGTTGTTTGAAAAAGGAAAGTTTTTTGATTGGTGGATGAAAAAGAAAAGCTTATGGGGGTGGCGATCTGTGGGAGACGGGGGAGATGAAGTTGCTATGGAAGTTGGGCAAGGGGCGCGGTGTTTGGGGCGACTTAGGGCGACTTGGGAGGGGGAGTCGCCCCACTCCCCTCAGTCTAAGTCATAGTTATACCACCACCATGACCGCTACGACATGGGTGTCTGTCGTTTTGGAGGCATGTAGGTCCAGTTAACATTTATTCCTCTCTAAACCACTTGAACCCTTTAACGACACGGTTATCACACAGTTCGTATGAATACTGTAGAAAAGTAAAAATGGTGGTGACATTTTCGTAATTTTTATATTAGTACAGAACTAGTAGAGTACTTTTGAATTTTATGTTTGATGCATTTGTCGAGTAATTTTGAATTTTATTTTGTTTGATACACTTGTAGAGTAAATGTGCCTGTTATTTTTTTTAAGAATTGGCAGAATAATTATGATATACTTGTAGAGTAATTTTGAATTGTTTATTGTTTGATGAACTTCTAGAGTAATTGTGTATGTTATCTTATTTTGATAAATTAGTAGAGTGATTATTATAATACACTTGTAGGGTAATTTTGAATGACTAGTTGTTTGATCCACTTGTAGAGTAATTTTGAATAATATCTTGTAGTAGTGTATTTAAAAATGAACTACTAAAGTAATTATTATCCACTTGTCGAGTAATTTTGAATAACTCGTTGTTTCATGCCCTTGTAGAGTAATTTTGAATGATATCTTGTAATAGTGTATTAATGACGCAGTTGTAAGTAATTGCGTATGTTATGTTCTTTTATTGAACTAATAGAGTAATTAAGATACACTTGTATAGTAATTTTGAATTTTATGTTGTTTGATGCACTTTTAGAGTAATTTTGACAATTACTCTACGAATAGAATAATTACGAAAATGTCACCATGTTTTTTTACTTTTCGACGCAATTCATACGTTTTGTACAATAACTCTATTTGCGTGGGATCTTTACTCTATTATAAGTTTATCGGTTAACACAATAACACTTGTAAATATTTAGCCATCCGAATATTTTCTTAGGCCATGTATATAGTGGTAACATCTCATAACTTGGTAAAGGTGGTGTTACGTGACAAGTGTAACAAAAAGTGCAATGGCGGTGTTATATAATATTAATAACATTTATGTGTAGTGGTAACACCATATAACCCCACTAGCAATCATTACTCAATTATTATTTTTTTAACTCCTCTATTTAAAATATATAAAAAGAAATAACATTTCATGAAATAAAAAAAAAACATTACGATGATTAAAAAAACATTACAATAAAATTAAAAACACTCTAAAATTAAATAACTAAATTTTGTGTCTTTTCCAATAAGTGCCCTACGCTTTAGAGACAGTTCCAACGTCATTCCAGTTAGGTGGTCAAACGATTTCGAGTAACACTCAATGTCTCTCTCCATTTTTCTCTCCTTCATAAGCTCGATCACTTCCCGGTTCTCTTGCATACATTGAGCCCCGAGGTCGCGTATGTCTTGAAGGCGTTGGTTCATCTCGGCAAACTCTTCTTTCAAGTCGGATCCCCTTGACGATGACTCTGGTCGCCTCACTTTTCTATCACTTCTTCTACCGGGTGGTCGTTGCAGCTCCGCCTCCGGCTTCTCTGCCCCGTCTTCCCCCACAAAACGGATTAAAATCGTTTAATTCGATGTTTCGACTGTCGGACGTTGGTGTTTCGGGGTCAATGGGATAGGAGGTTTTGGACTTCTTTGAAGGCCATCTATTTTCCGACTTTGCGGATGAAGTTCCTCACAAATAAGGGACGTGGGCCCACTTTGAGTTATTACGAAGAAGCGTCCAAACCTTTAAGTACGGAAAGTTCCATCGTTTCGCTTTATATTCTATGATAGCCACCAGAATTATATCTTCATCGCTCTCGTCGCTTTTCCAACTGTTTCTAAGATGTTGATAAACCAATTGAAATATTGTGCATTTAGAGTTCATATCGCTCCACTTGCCCGATATGGAATCATTTGGCCGGTAACCCTCCCCTTTGCCGACGAGCCCAAAAAAGAGTTATTGGATACGTTTCCAAAACAAAATTCTATTTTATTGTTGGCAACAAGAAAAAAATCGTACAATAGTTAACATTAAAACTACAAATATAAAATAATAAATAAATAAAGTATAAAAAAACATTACCAATTTCGGGATCCTCCGATATATCCAGCCTAGCCCGAGTTAACGCGTACTCCTCGTCCGCCATCCACGCTTGCACGGTTTTGCTTTCCGACCCGCGGTTGTGTCTTTCTTCTTATGTGACGACTCGTAACCTCCCATGTTATAGTTCGGATTTAAACCGAATTGATTTTGGTCCCATGAGACGGGTTTATACTTTAGTTAAATTCAAAATGTATCAAGCATGTGTGTACATATATATATATATATATATATATATATATCCAAGTATTACAGAACTTTGAAAATGGAATATACATATGTGTATAGTACTTTGTAGTAACAAAGGTCACCTTTGTACATACATGTATATATCCAAGTATTACACAACTTTGAAAATGCAATATACGTATGTGTATAATAATAAAGCTTATAATCAACTATCATATTCTTCATTTGTTCACCACAATAATTATTGATATTATTAGATAAAAAAGCACCCAGATCATTCAATTAAAAGCCCTAAATGTCACTAACTAACCACAATTAGCTTAACAAATGAACCACTATGTATATGAATATATATATATATATATATATATATATATATATATATATATATATGTGTGTGTGTGTGTGTGTGTGTAGAACAACAACGTTTCTAATTAACGATCATCTTCTTCATTATTCACAACAACAATGATTGATAGTACCAGATAAAAAACACCCAAATCACTCGACCATAAACCCTAAATTTGACTACATTTTCAAAAGTGGTTTTAGAATATCATCATATTAAACATATACTAAAGTAAAACCATAACTATACACCACGATTGAAAGAAAAGAGCCAAACGATAATTGGGGAACACTTATTGGCGTTGATATGCATATCGGAATTAAAACTCGATCAAGCAATAACTGAACTACAATTGTAATCACAATATCAACTCCTTTATTATCCTCTTCATGTTTTTTTGGTTTGTCCTTTGATGCTAGCTTCAGTGATTTTACTTTGATTCATATTGCCAGATCCTACACATTATATGCAACTCAGATTACTAACACATTTGACATATATCTCGCAGGATACACATGTGTATATTGTTACAATTAAACATATCTATACTTTATTGTAAAAGTAGTAGTTGCTATAGTATTTCGGTGTATAAATCTACAAGAAGGAATGTACACATATGCATCCACTTTTGGTCAAATATACATGCATATATTTTATTACCAATTTTGCTATTTCAAATACATACATATATTTCATTATTAATCTAATTTGATAATCATCATTTTCATCAACGGAACCAAATTAACTGAATCACGACAAAGGTCGACGTACCTTAATAGAGTAAAAGCTTATTAGTTGAAATAATTTATGGGAATCGAATCAGAAATGAGAAAAATAGTCACAAATTAACTGAACCACATTGATTGAACAATTGAAAAAAATTGCTAAACATAAATTAAAGCTTACCATGTTCAATAAAAAAATATGAATAGGGATTAAATCTAACCATTGAAATGACGCTCAATGAAGAAAGGATGAAATCAAACCATCGACTAAACCATTGGAGATAATGTGCGATGAAAACCACATGGTATGGAGAATTAGGGTTGGGTCTTTTGATTGATTGAGATTTAAGGAGATGAGAAGATAATTAAGGACTGATTTTTTTATTTTCCAATTATACCCTTTTTAATTAAAAAAGAAAAAAAGTCAACAAGATGAGTGCTCTTGATTAGTTCTCATGATTCTTAATTGTCCCTCAGGTTCTCATTTGGTCCTAATCATATATATATAGGGTGAGGTTCGGCTACAAAGTCCATTTTTCCTACAAAGTGTACAAAGTCATAAAACACTACAATTTCAGCAATAAAACACACTCAAAACCCACAAATAACACAATGAAGATCACTAAAACACAATATCCAAACCCTACCATCCCTTAAAAACTTCAAGCACATCATCGTACAACTATTAATATAAAACACAACATGGTAATCAACATAAAATACACTAATGTTAGTCATTCGATAATCAAAGCCTTATTATCCAAAACACAACATATAACCCACAAATATGGTGTTTTAGTAATCTTCACTATGTTATTTGTGAGTTTTGAGTGTGTTTTATGGTTGACATTATGGTGTTTTATGACTTTTTACACTTTGTAGGAAAAATAGACTCTGTAGCAAACTCCCACCCTATATATATATATATATAGGGTCAGGATTTAGAGAAAACGGTGAAAAGTGTGAGAACAGAGAGAACGGTTATGGATCGTCAGATCAAAACAATCTATGGACTAGATGACGCGGTGGCGTTTTCGTAAATAACATCACTTTTATTAGTGTGGCGCGCTTCATTAAGGGTAAAAAAGTCTTTTGACTTCTCGACACAAAACGTCAAACTCATGAATAAAATGCCATTAAAAATCCCGCCTTAACCTACGTAGCACACATCATCCTAATCTAAACGTCATTAGATATAAAACGTCAAACTTTGTTTTTAACCGATAAAGCTGAACAAACAGTAACTGAAACGACGGAACTTAATTACTAGCATTTATTATAATAAAAATCGCGCCTAAAATACGCGCCAAAAACTTCCTATATAAGCAACCTCTCAGACCTACTAATAACCACACCAAACTCCAAACGCCATATTTTTCTATATACCATTCATATTAGAAATGCCAAAAAACCCAAATATCAAATATTCCAATCCATCTTTATTTGAGATACACTATTTTCTCAGTAAACTTTCGCTCGATGTGATGGACAAAATCCTCAATATAAACGCCAAAACATTCAAAAACCACAAAATTGCAAAAAAGTCATTTTATGGAGATTCAGTTTTGTTCTCAATAAAGTTTAGTTGAACGGGGAGGACAACATTGTTAGACATCTTTCTTGACTGAGGATTAACAATGTTATCCATCTCGTTTAGCAAAACATTATTGAGTTTAGCATGACCAAAATTAGAGGTTTATGGTAGTTTTATTTAGTTGCATTGTTTTTTTTTTCTTTTTTTGGCGTTTGATTTGCTTGTCCGATCTTATATTGTTTGTTAAGTAACTTCGAAGTAACATGTTATGAATAAATAGGTAGAAAAAAAAAGATGAAAAAAAAAATGATGTAAAACGCCAAACTGAGATCTGTGTGTGTTCTGTAAGAATGAAAAATACAAAACACCAAACTACTCTTAACTGGCTCTCGAAGACCTTGTCGATCTTTTTTTAATTACGGCCTGTTTGCAGGTTGATGCGTAGTGTCCATAGTCTTTGCAGTTCTGACACTGTCTTTCTTTGGCCCCGGGTTTCGATTTTGATTTCTTTTTCTCGATTGCTATCTCCTGTTTAAATTTCAGGCGCTTCCGAGAACCAGAACCTTTGGATTTATACCCAACATGGACTCTTATCGGATTCTTGTCGTTTGTATATTGATCGGTTATCTCGGCAAATCTATCCTTAGTACTAGTCGGAGGAGCAACAATCTACATATCTTGAACCTTCTTCATATAAGACTGAACATGATTCTTGTATAAGGATAGCTCCTCTTTATTACCAGATAAACGGTTCAAAGTATATTCCGTTGAAAAAATAATATCTCGCATCATACTTTGCACATCAGGATCAAGCTCGGTCATATATTCACGGCTAATTGAGTATTCGGGAGAGCAGTTTGGGGAAGCCTCTTTGCGCCATCTATTCAAAATGTATTGTTTTGGAAATTCCCTAATGTCCATACTTCTCATCCAAAATCAAAATCTAGTCAGATTTTTCAGTTAACATTCAGTTTTTTTGTCTTTTTTCTCCCTTTTATTGAATGGTAAAATGGTCTTTTAACGTTTTATTATAACAAATTAAAAAAAATGACAATTTTGCCCTTCATTAAAAGGGAAGGAAAAGACAAAAAAAAAAAAAAAAAAAAAAAACTAGATGTTAACTGAAAAATCTTACAAGATTTTGCTTTTTCATGAAAATGACAACAAAACTGAAACCACAGGGATTCAGATTCAAAAGATTTAGGTTTTGTACTAAAATGACAAAAATGACCAAACCTTAGGCACCATTTTGGCAGTTTACTCCAATAATATTAAATAGACACATTACATGAAGTAACATGAAGCATTGTTATTGGTTGAATTTTTTTCTTCTTATAAAGATTTTCTTCTCGTTTAAACTATCCACTAAACTTGTAAACTTATTATATATATGGAACTATGGTGATAACAACCATCAACAAAAATTGGCGGGTTGGTTAAACCGTAAACCCCAAATCTCATACTTTTCAAAAAATAAAATAAATAATAAACTATATAAATTCAAGATTTTCTTCATATTTAAAAATAAAACTATTTCTCCTATTATAAGGCTACTCGGTGTGGGGAGCGATCTAGGGCCGTCGACGCCCCAACACACCACCTCTTAGGCCCGTCCCCATCTTCATCGCCGTCTGCTCGCCGTCCTTGCCGGGCCTCTTCTCTGTCTCTCTCTTCTTCTTATACACACACACACATACATACATACACACACACACACACACACACACATATATATATATATATATATATATATATATATATATATATATTTAGGCCCATCCTACACACCCTAGGTCCATCCCCTTTAGGCCCATCCTCACACCCACTTACATAGACGTCTACGTGGCGGAGCATCCTTTGAAGACTACCCTTCTCCACACCCTATAGTCTAAAGGACAGTTTATTTTTATGATTTACCTTTTTTTACTACTAAAAGAACCTCCAATGGCTTGGTCCGTTGGATGAGTCTAATGAGCGGACTACACAAAAACAAATCGCCTGCGTTGATGCTTGTTGACTCCGACGTCCGTAATGGACTTGGTCCTTTTGAGTTGACTTGTCCCTTGGAAAGAGGTGGGGCCCGACGTGATTTTTGAACTGCAATATTCTTTAATAAAAAATTAAGTTTTCAAATTTTAAAACATTCATAATGGTTAATTTTTTTAAATATATATATGTATATATATATATATATATATAGGCTAAAGCTAGGTAGAAAACCCTAGAAAACCCAACCTCCCGACATTTTTTTTTGAAAAAAATAACACATGTAATATACATGTTTTTAAGAGTTTTGGGCAAAAAAAAAAAACAAAAAAGCGCCGAAGGAATGTTTTAAAAAAAAAAACAAATTTCAGCAAGTTTCAGCCTTTTTTGCCTAACACATGTTAGTTACCCGAAGTTTGCTGAAATTTGTTTATTTTTTTTAAAAACATCCCTTCGGCGCTTTTTTGTTTTTTTGGCCCAAAACTCTTAAAAACATGTATATTACATGTGTTATTTTTTTCAAAAAAAAAAATGTCGGGAGCTTTGAAAAAAATGTCGGGAGCTTTGAAAAAAATGTCGGGAGCTTTGAGTTTCCAGAGTTTTTTAAAAACATAAGGGTTTTCTATATAGCCATCCCCTATATATATATATATATATATATCAACTCACTTCAACTTTAAATTTAAACCTATACTAAATTCATACCAACCTCAAACATTCAAACTTTAACTCTTAATCCATCTTCTATTTTACACCAAAATTTAACACTCAACCCTTCACTCTCTTCTCAAACTCTTTCATGGATGACCAAAGGAGCTTCCAAGAAATGTTAGGGTTCGGTTTAAAATCGAACCGATACACCAACACCCCACTCTACCAAAGCTACGGGTCACCTAATCAACCTGGGTCCAAGCCTTCCTAATACCAACAATTCGGGTTAATGAATCTAACCGGTTTCATTTATCTACAACTACTAAACTTTGGGTCCAGGCCTCCACCCGGAACCGGTTACCCGTTCTATGGGTTACCTCTACAAATGGAGACGAGTGCTAACCCCAATGTTTAACTGGTACCCATGTTTAACTCCCCAACTCCATTTTCGAGCCGAAAAAATAAAAGGAAAAAAGTGGTCAGTTCGAAGCCAAAGCAGAAAGTTGTTATTCACAAGTGGTTGGTTGAGGAAGAAATAACTCATACACGAGTTTATCTTCATGTGTCTACATATGCCATAGTTGGAAAAAAAAAACATAGACTACTGGGAACGTATCCATACTTATTTTTGTGAAGAAATAGATAACAAGTTTAACCGAATAAAGGAGAACTTGAAATCACATTGGCATTATATGGCCAATCCAACAACTCTTTTTTGTGGAATACACAACAGCCACAAAAATGCCCATAGTGGTTATTCCGATGAGATGGTCATGATTCAGGCCAAAGCGAAGTCTGAAACCAAAACAAATATTAGGTTCAACTACGAGCATGTTTTTCAATTAGTGAAAAACGAACCGAAATGGAATGCATCGCTGCTTTTGATGTCAGAAAGGACAAAGACATCCGAGTCACGAGCGTATACATC
>JARYGA010047146.1:0-69463 GCA_030545235.1 Helianthus tuberosus
CTTGGTTTAAATCAAAGTTATGTTCTGTGGAAATGCATGATCAATGTAAATCATGTAATATGTAACCTAAATGATATGTATGGCTAGTGAAATGTATCAACTAAACCATATGCACAAGAACATAGTATTGAAGTAAAACTTGGTTTAAATCAAAGCTATGTTTTGTGGAAATGCATGCTATACTGATATGAACATCTATGCGGTATTGTTATAATGCATACATCCAAGCCTTGAGACTGTGGCGATAAACCCTTAAACAAATTAAAGGTTTATCTAAATTATGTATATCGAATTCGGTCATTCCTTTCATCCCCTTTCCCTGGGATGTCCGGAACGGGAGTTGTCAATTCCTATGGTACCACTACCTACTAACGAACGGCGTAGCTAATGTTAATGAATGTATTGTTCCATGTTAAACAAACCAAATGTCATACCCAAAATGTAAGCATGTGAAAACGATGCACTAAGTATGTAATCAAATGAACATACGTAGCGTGAAATGTAATGAAAAACGATGTACTAAGTAATGCACACAATGGGCACACCTAGCATGAAATGTAATGTAAAATGATGTACTAAGTAATGCACACAATGGGCACACCTAGCATGAAATGTAATGTAAAACAATGTACTAAGTAATGCACACAATGGGCACACCTAGCATAAGATGTAATGAAATCATGTACTATAATGTACTAACGAACATAGCATGTATATGATGTGAAAACAGGAAAGCATGAAAGTAACAAGTAGGCACATGTGTTCCACCCCAAAACAGTTTGGAAAACAGTAAAAGAGGGGTCTATGTACTCACTTGAGATTGCTTAGTAGTCCTTGAGTACAACCAAACAATGCTAGAGATCACGGATATCAAACGGCACCTAATATAGGTAACTATATTAATAAACCGGACCTAAATCGGAAGATTTAGATAGAATGAGGGTTCGTAAACCAAACGAGAATAGAGACTCGTGTCATATGGTTTAACAAAGCCTACATACTAAATGAAACCTAACATAACAGCTTACGACCCATTACGACCCGTTTAGGAAGCTTATGCTACTTTAACGCGCCGTGCGCGTGAAACGCGTTCGGACCGCCTAACTAGTCCTATGACAAGTAGAATATGCCTAAACATGTTACATAATCAGTTATGTGACAAAGGTTTAGGTTACATATGCTTAATTACCAATTATACATGAAAAGGGTATTCTGGTAATTTACCTAAGGCATATAAACTACCTATCATACAACTACTTAAACGTCGTGACCATAAGGTATAACCTCGGAAGGTTATTCCCTATATACTATGGTCACCTAATGTATTTGGTCGGATCCTAATGATCGACCAAACTGGGTCGGGTTCGAGGTATAAGCGATTTATTAGATCGCTTACCCTACGACCCTAGACAACGTGGTAATCAGTAGGCATAGTCCCAAGGGACTATAACCAACGTGATTACACTCACGTTGCGAAGTTCAAACGAACTTCGCATTGACCATAAGCTGGTCAACGCTGAAAGTCAAACAAAGTTTGACTTTCTGACTCGAAAAGCAATAAAAGAAAGAAAAGAACGAAAGAATACTTACGAAGGGTCCCCGAATGCTAATCCCGATCCAAGTAGCTCAGATATGAAACAATGGTTTCAACTTAGAGCTCCTCAAATCAGAATTCTTGTAAGTTTTGCAATGGGGTGGATGTGTATTTATAGGAATACCCGAACCGTTAAGATCGCTTGTCGAATATCGTGCCTTAATCGCATCCGTACAAGTGTTGGCAAGTTGTGGTGACTAAAAATGGGTTCTTATCAGCTGACTAAGCAAGTTAGAATGTGTGGTTGTGAATTAAACAGCTGTTAATACATCGAATCTGGTCCCGAAAGTGCAAAACTGATGTTTCTGTCCAGATAAGGCGCTCGCGTAGCGCGACTGCATAGGCCCTTAGGGCTCGCGCTACGCCACTGCCCCCTGTTTCAGAAATGTTTCAAACATGGCAGAAATGGTCCCTGCAGCCCGTTTAAGCTATTTTCGATGCGTTTGAACCCCGTTAACCTCATTTCAAGGCTCTAAAATGAAGTTAAAGTATAGGGGACTCAAAACATGCTCAAAAATATCTCGGATGTCGGTTCGTTTGGTCGTACGAACGCGATGTTTGCTTAATTAAGATGGAATGCGCATAAGCGCGAAAAACGACCCAAAATGCGTGACGAATGGATTTTTCTTATGCCAAACACTAAAATATAATATAGTCATGCTTACATAAATTTTTGGATGTCCGGATGTATTCAGAACGTAAGTTATGCGCGAAAATGCAAACTTGTGCACTTTTTGACGCTTTTAGTCCCTTAATGACCCAAAAGTTTATTTTAGCACACCGAACCCATCAAAGCCTATTTCTAAGCTATGTAAAGGATATTTATGGTATGTTTAACTTATGGTCATGTTCCGGAATGTCTGTTACAGTTCAAATTGGCATACTTTCGTAGTTTGTCAAGTTTAGTCCCTGTAAGCGAATTAGCTTGTTTTTGGCATACCAACCCTTCCAAATCTTATTTCTAAGTTATGTAAAGGTTATTTAAGGTATGTTAAGCCTATTTCACTATTCCGGAGTGTTTGTTGCATTAAACTGGTTATATTTACGCATCGGTGCGCGTATAACCTTCCAGAAAGCGATTTAGAGTTTGAAATCGAACAAGAGTTGATATGTGTAAACGATACACATATTTTTACAAATCCCAAGTATGAAATACAATATTTCATTGGTTTGGCATTTGTTTGATGGCCGTGGAGTCACAGGTGTTACAGTCTCCCCTACTTTAGGAAATTTCGTCCCGAAATTTATTTAGAGGAAACTTGTGAGAGTTTAAAACATAAAGTTGAAAAGATCGAACAACATTGGTTAGGGTTCTGAACTTCTAGTAACTTTAATAACATCATGCTTGCAATGTAAGAGGGACACTTATATACAAGTATATGAAGCGTCATTGGTGCGTCCACCGTACCTCCTGTACATTGTTCACATTCCGTTATTGTTGCCACTATCGGTTCTTACACATAATAAATCTTACTGGGTTTCTGTGCACTAAATTTCATAATTATGTACGCGTCCATAATTAGACAATTCCTTGCACAGTTCACACAGTTTATTTTATAATGTGTAGGGTAAAACCAAATGAACAATCCTGTGATGAGTGTGACTAGACTGCCATAGAGTCCTTTTAATTAAATCAATAAATGATCTAAATAGACTATCAAGGAGTCTGTTCAGCTACATCACTAGATGTCGTTCTTTAACCAAATTGTGAATCAATCTTTTTTTTTTTACTAGACCACTAAAGGGTCTCTTATGAATCATGGAGTGGTACTATATAATCCAAGGGTCTTAACTATTACATAGAAGCCCATTAAGGATTTAAGGTAGCGCCTTTTGAATAGCCTGCTACGAATCCATCATATGAAGATATGAAAGATTCTACGAGGATTTGGATAACGAATATCCAGAGTATACAAAAACACAAAATGCAGAAATGAAAACTCAAGATGCATAAACACATAGTCGTATAACCACAAAGATTGTCTTGTTAATTGCGTACATGCATTTAAAGCACACTAGGAATCCATCCTGTGGATTTCATTTGGTACTTTAAACGTTATCAAGAATCTAACTATAAAGATAGAAAGATTCAAAAAGAAAATTCGATTTCGATTTTTTTTAAGGAACCGAAATGTTCGAATTAAGGTACATAAGGAATCCAATCAAGGACTCTGAATTTGGATGATAATCATCCACAAGGATCTAAATGTGAAGATAAAACGATCCCATGTAGATTTTAGAAGTTGAAGATGTTTTGTAACCTTGCACTGGATGTGCTTAGGTCAAAACGTGAAATAAGAATGCTTATGAAGTTGTGATGCTTGATATGTCAAGGCGACATATGAAGCAGAATTTGAAGGTTAAGTCAATGTACGAGGAAAATATTTTTTTGAAAACTATGCATGGGGTTCTTTTAAGAAAAATGTGTTTAACGTTTTTGAAACCTTATATATAATACTTTTGAAATCATAAAGTAGGTGTATTAGATAGATATATTTACAAAAATGTTTTAAAATCATGCGAGATGAATTTTGAAATTATGTATAAGGTTTTTGAAAGACATGAATGATGCTTTTCGAAATCATGCACTTGATAAGAAAATGTATTGTGTTAATATTGTCTTCAGACTATATGAAATATTTTGAAATTAGGAGGGTTGGTTTTGATAACATGGCCAATGTTTTTTTTTTTTTTTTGAAATAACATAGACAATGCATCTAGAAAGATTGTTTTCAAACTCTATGAAATGTTTTGAGATCATAAAGATTGTTTTGAAATACTTGTACTGTGTATGTTGAAAAATCAAAATGTAATGGGTATGAGATTTGAAAATACCCTTAGTTATCTAACCAAGGATTCAAAGGCACAGATGTGCAAAAAGCACGATTACTCATAATTTCCCTTTATTTCTTGTACTTCATCTCCTGGAATGAAACGAGTACTTAAAATTTTTGAGGGAATCATGAGCGATCATTTGAAAGAGAGAAATCCCAATAGTAGTTTGTAAGGAACATAGTTCCTTAATGTATGTATCATAGGAAAATGCCATACACACATGTAACTACGCTTGTACATCAGAATTTGTGAACAATAATTTATTTATGAACAAAACAGATTGTTTCACATTACAAGAAAATAAAAGAAACAAAGGCATAAGACAGCAACATCCTTTGTTCAGCCAACTGCTCATCCGTGGGTGGGATTTGCATTAGCAAGCTTTGGGCAATCCCTTAGGAAATGGCCCATCTCGCCACAGTTGTAGCAAGACCCTGGTGAGAAACGAGCTTGAGCAGAGTTGGCTTGTGGTTGGTTTGGACCACTTTGGTTTGGGGTAAATCGACAAACATTTGCCAGGTGACCGAGTCGCCCACATGATGCACACAAACGACACTGTAGGTGAGCTAAGTGGTGTGCATTACATTTGTCGCATATTGGGGCTGTTCCCTTGTATTGCTTCCTAACAGGTGGTGTTGCCACCCGATTGGGTCCTATTTGATTTGGTACTGCTGCTACGCAAACTTTTGCCGTATGACCTTTAAGTCCACAAATTTGGCATTTGCGGCACTTCACACTAGGGTGATGATGAAGGGTACATTGGTTGCACAAGGGTTCTATTCCGTTGTATGGCTTCCTGACTGGTAGTGCTGTCACTTGGCTAGGTCCCGCTTGATTAGATGTAACCGCTGCGGGTTTCCTTGAAGCCTTATGGTGCTGGCTTGACTTCTGCTTCCTTTGATGGCTCTTGAGTGGCTTCATTGTCGAGACGAGAGGCTTCTTTGTTGAGACGAGACATGGAAATGCCTAGATCCACAGACTTCAGTATCACCTCACCTATTTGCTGGGCAAATTTGGCTGTTTGCTCGGACATTTGACCGGTGCTGAGAGGAATAGACATTCTAGAAGAAAATGAAAGACATAGGAAGAAACGAGTGAAAGGTTATTGGATAATCAATACAGAATGGTAACGAATGAAAATTGTGATCATTTGTTTGTTACCTAAGGCAAACAAATGAGATGGTGACAAATCAAAGTAAATGGGTCAAAAATAATGTATCGCGAAGACATGCTCGCCTATAAGTGAACACTCATCCCAAGAATTCCCAGGTAAGCACAACTGGTCTCACGTCTGATGAGATGTATACGAAGTGCTTGCCTAGACAGAAAACCCAGAATACAGGCATTCACCCTTCCAGTTTGCACGTGTTCACATTATTTAAAACCCAAAACCTTGACGAGGTTTTGAAAACTCAAAGGGGTTCAAAACCATATAATAGAGAGTTCAAAACCTTACAATAGAGGGTTCAAAACCTAGTAATCAATCATCCTAGAACAGATGATTAGTTTTCAAAGCGGTTTTGAATTTTATGTTCTTGTCGTGGTTGTCGCCTAAGGATAGGTGACAGTATTGTTTTATGACTAAACGCAAGTAAACTCGCGTTAGGGTCCTAAGAAGGTTATAGACTAGGTCAAAGCATTACTAATAACCTAATTCCCTATAACCATGAGCTCTGATACCAACTTTTTTGTCACACCCCGACCACGTAAAACAACAAAACATGGCGGAAACATCGGGGAGTGTTGTAACAGAATCATTGTTTCATAACACATGGAAATTTAAATATTGTTTTATTAAATACACGAGTTACAATGTCTTGACAATCAAAGAAACATAACATAAATAACTAGTCTTGCATCTTTTATTGTCACTAAGGCCCATGTCCGCCTAAGTGTATCTTGATCAATCCTATGCTTCATTTCCTGAAACACATGTGAAAATAGGTACGTCAGCATAAAAATGCCGGCGAGTACATAGGTTTTGTGAAAATAAGATTCATGACTTCTATTTAAGAAAATGTTTAGTCATGAACCTTGTAATTTGCTTTGTCTTTGTAAATCATTTGAAAAACAATAAGTTCAGATGATACGTATAAATAAGAGAATAATGCATGATTAAATGAATAACCATGTAAAAATGAGTTTGTATAAGTTAAGTTGTTTGTAAAACAATGTATTGTGAAAAGTATGTTATTTGTATAAAATGTTATATGTCATAAACTGAAATGATTCAAATAACGCGACGATATGCAATACCATACAAACACTTATATATAGGAAGTACCAGCGGCGTATCCACCATGCTTGTATCATATTACACATGCCTCGTTACTTAATCACTTACTCAAACCAAACCAAACAATGTAAGATGTCTATGTTTAAACCACTTCCAAATGTACTGAAATAATATGTTAAAATGTTTATGTCAAGATGTAAATCATGTAATGTATAACCAATGTCAAAAGTGTTTATGTGTCAAATGTAAACCATGTAATGTGTAACCAAAATGATATGTATGGCTAGTGAAATGCATCAACTAAACCATATGCACAAGAACATAAAATTGAAGTAAAACTTGGTTTAAATCAAAGTTATGTTCTGTGGAAATGCATGATCAATGTAAATCATGTAATATGTAAACAAAATGATATGTATGGCTAGTGAAATGTATCAACTAAACCATATGCACAAGAACATAGTATTGAAGTAAAACTTGGTTTAAATCAAAGTTATGTTCTGTGGAAATGCATGATCAATGTAAATCATGTAATATGTAACCTAAATGATATGTATGGCTAGTGAAATGTATCAACTAAACCATATGCACAAGAACATAGTATTGAAGTAAAACTTGGTTTAAATCAAAGCTATGTTTTGTGGAAATGCATGCTATACTGATATGAACATCTATGCGGTATTGTTATAATGCATACATCCAAGCCTTGAGACTGTGGCGATAAACCCTTAAACAAATTAAAGGTTTATCTAAATTATGTATATCGAATTCGGTCATTCCTTTCATCCCCTTTCCCTGGGATGTCCGGAACGGGAGTTGTCAATTCATATGGTACCACTACCTACTAACGAACGGCGTAGCTAATGTTAATGAATGTATTGTTCCATGTTAAACAAACCAAATGTCATACCCAAAATGTAAGCATGTGAAAACGATGCACTAAGTATGTAATCAAATGAACATACGTAGCGTGAAATGTAATGAAAAACGATGTACTAAGTAATGCACACAATGGGCACACCTAGCATGAAATGTAATGTAAAATGATGTACTAAGTAATGCACACAATGGGCACACCTAGCATGAAATGTAATGTAAAACAATGTACTAAGTAATGCACACAATGGGCACACCTAGCATAAGATGTAATGAAATCATGTACTATAATGTACTAACGAACATAGCATGTATATGATGTGAAAACAGGAAAGCATGAAAGTAACAAGTAGGCACATGTGTTCCACCCCAAAACAGTTTGGAAAACAGTAAAAGAGGGGTCTATGTACTCACTTGAGATTGCTTAGTAGTCCTTGAGTACAACCAAACAATGCTAGAGATCACGGATATCAAACGACACCTAATATAGGTAACTATATTAATAAACCGGACCTAAATCGGAAGATTTAGATAGAATGAGGGTTCGTAAACCAAACGAGTATAGAGACTCGTGTCATATGGTTTAACAAAGCCTACATACTAAATGAAACCTAACATAACAGCTTACGACCCATTACGACCCGTTTAGGAAGCTTATGCTACTTTAACGCGCCGTGCGCGTGAAACGCGTTCGGACCGCCTAACTAGTCCTATGACAAGTAGAATATGCCTAAACATGTTACATAATCAGTTATGTGACAAAGGTTTAGGTTACATATGCTTAATTACCAATTATACATGAAAAGGGTATTCTGGTAATTTACCTAAGGCATATAAACTACCTATCATACAACTACTTAAACGTCGTGACCATAAGGTATAACCTCGGAAGGTTATTCCCTATATACTATGGTCACCTAATGTATTTGGTCGGATCCTAATGATCGACCAAACTGGGTCGGGTTCGAGGTATAAGCGATTTATTAGATCGCTTACCCTACGACCCTAGACAACGTGGTAATCAGTAGGCATAGTCCCAAGGGACTATAACCAACGTGATTACACTCACGTTGCGAAGTTCAAACGAACTTCGCATTGACCATAAGCTGGTCAACGCTGAAAGTCAAACAAAGTTTGACTTTCTGACTCGAAAAGCAATAAAAGAAAGAAAAGAACGAAAGAATACTTACGAAGGGTCCCCGAATGCTAATCCCGATCCAAGTAGCTCAGGTATGAAACAATGGTTTCAACTTAGAGCTCCTCAAATCAGAATTCTTGTAAGTTTTGCAATGGGGTGGATGGGTATTTATAGGAATACCCGAACCGTTAAGATCGCTTGTCGAATATCGTGCCTTAATCGCATCCGTACAAGTGTTGGCAAGTTGTGGTGACTAAAAATGGGTTCTTATCAGCTGACTAAGCAAGTTAGAATGTGTGGTTGTGAATTAAACAGCTGTTAATACATCGAATCTGGTCCCGAAAGTGCAAAACTGATGTTTCTGTCCAGATAAGGCGCTCGCGTAGTGCGACTGCATAGTCCCTTAGGGCTCGCGCTACGCCACTGCCCCCTGTTTCAGAAATGTTTCAAACATGGCAGAAATGGTCCCTGCAGCCCGTTTAAGCTATTTTCGATGCGTTTGAACCCCGTTAACCTCATTTCAAGGCTCTAAAATGAAGTTAAAGTATAGGGGACTCAAAACATGCTCAAAAATATCTCGGATGTCGGTTCGTTTGGTCGTACGAACGCGATGTTTGCTTAATTACGACGGAATGCGCATAAGCGCGAAAAACGATCCAAAATGCGTGACGAATGGATTTTTCTTATGCCAAACACTAAAATATAATATAGTCATGCTTACATAAATTTTTGGATGTCCGGATGTATTCAGAACGTAAGTTATGCGCGAAAATGCAAACTTGTGCACTTTTTGACGCTTTTAGTCCCTTAATGACCCAAAAGTTTATTTTAGCACACCGAACCCCTCAAAGCCTATTTCTAAGCTATGTAAAGGATATTTATGGTATGTTTAACTTATGGTCATGTTCCGGAATGTCTGTTACAGTTCAAATTGGCATACTTTCGCAGTTTGTCAAGTTTAGTCCCTGTAAGCGAATTAGCTTGTTTTTGGCATACCAAACCTTCCAAATCTTATTTCTAAGTTATGTAAAGGTTATTTAAGGTATGTTAAGCCTATTTCACTATTCCGGAGTGTTTTTTGCATTAAACTGGTTATATTTACGCATCGGTGCGCGTATAACCTTCCAGAAAGCGATTTAGAGTTTGAAATCGAACAAGAGTTGATATGTGTAAACGATACACATATTTTTACAAATCCCAAGTATGAAATACAATATTTCATTGGTTTGGAATTTGTTTGATGGCCGTGGAGTCACAGGTGTTACAAAGCGCGTCCTCGTAATAAAATTGATGTTATTTACTAAAATGCCACCGCGCCAATCTAGTCCATAGATTGTTTTGATCGGACGATCCATAAGCGTTCTCACACTTTTCACCGTTTTCCCTAAATCCTGACCCTATATATATATATATATATAGGACGGTTAGCGTACAAAATTCCTTAACATACGACGCGTACGCGAGGCAGTATCAACATGCGAATAGTTGTAACTAACATGCGAATTGTTTGGGTTTCTATACAACATGCGAAAATGAATTTTTCATGTGAACATGCGATATTACTTTTACAACATGCGATATTGTTTTTTAACGTGCGAACTTTCATTTTTATAACATGCGATATTTCTTTTACAGGTTTATAACATGCGAACTTGTCTCGCGTACGCGTCGTACGTTAATGCATATTGTATGATATACTTTTTCTCTCTATCTCTCTCTCTCTCTCTATATATATATACGGTCAGGATTTAGGGAAAAAAGGTGATGTAACGCCCAGCTTTTTCGTAACTTTCCCTATTTAGGAAGCATGTCTTGTATTTCCATTTTTGGAAGCTCGTTTCCTTTATAATAGTGTTTCGTTTCAAGCTATTGTAAATACGAGACTTTGATCATAATGAAATTAGTCTTTCATATGAATTATTCATTGTTTATACATGTTTATACATTAATACGTGCATTCGTTTGATATATGATTCGTAATTCGCTTAAACGTAAGTTTAACTCGTAAACATTTATCGTATATTCGTAATTCTCAAATCTCCATACATTCAAATACTTGGTTACTCGATTGTAAGATTAAGTTATATGTTTTCACTTGATTATACCTAATCATAAATCAAACATACTTGTTACATTTGATATGTCACATACATGTATTTTTATCACACATTTTGGTACTTTAAAACATGTTTAATATGCACTTTAGACCTTGATAACATGTGAATTATACACCAAACATTATGTAACATCTTATTAAGAGTTAAATGCTTGGTTAGTCCCTGTGGTTTGCAAAAATTGCAAACTTGGTCCTAGTGGTTTATTAATTACACGCGTGGTACCTAAACTTGTCAAAAGTGAACTCGCTTGGTCCCCAGCCCTAACATCAGTTAAAAATCTCTGTTAAAACACCCCATGTGCTTGGCATGTGAGGGTAATTTGGTCATTTCAGTGCACAACCCATTATAAAAAGAGTAAAATACCTGATAGGTCCCACCTCACCCCTTTCTTCTTCCCCAAACCACCACCATCACCGTCTCATCTCCTCCACTGAATACCCACCACCACTAAACTCCCACACACCACTGCCATTACTGCCAGAAAAACGAGCCCACCACCGAAGCGCCGCCTTCACCGGAGAAAAACGAAAATGGTGGACTCGGGAGAAGTTGCAGAGACATTTCAGAAGTTACAGAAGCTTGCCAACTGTAGCAGCGATTAATTGCCCCAACATGGTCCTCCAATTAGATCTTAGATTTTAAATCTTTGGTAGGTTTATTTGCTTTTGTTTCATAGCATCAATCCCAAATTTCATGAAAGAAATTAGGTTTTGTAGGTGGATTTGAAGAGTAGGTGATGAAGCTATTGATTTGGAAATTTTGGATGGGACGTGGCGGTCTCTGCTTCTGATGTTGTTTCTTATGATTCTTCCTCCAAACTTCCTTTTTGTTCAAGTTATTTGTTTCATTGATTACCTGATTTTTATTCAGGTTATTTCTTTCTTGATCTTCACACACTCATGGAACCACCCACTCAGGTTACTTGTTTTATCCACTCAAACTAACATGGGCTTCTCATATTTTAGCCACCATCGTTGATTAAAAACATCAACAATGGTTCTTGATTATAAAGTTGACATTTTGTATTCACGTATGAAAGGATTATTTTTTAGCAGTGAAGGAGGCCAGAAATGAAGGTGTTAATGGGGGCGTGGTGGTGGCGGATTCAATTGAGACTAAGGTCTAAGGCAACAATGAGCAATCATTTGGTAATCGAGGGTTATCTGGTGTTCAAGGTGTCATTGAGGAGGAGATGAGTCTGAGATGGTGGTGATGGTGGTTTGGGGAAGAAGAAGGGGTGAGGTGGGACCTACCATGTATTTTACTCTTTTTATAATGGGTTGTGCACTGAAATGACCAAATTACCCTCACATGCCAAGCACATGGGGTGTTTTAACAGAGATTTTTAACTGATGTTAGGGCTGGGGACCAAGCGAGTTCACTTTTGATAAGTTTAGGTACCACGCGTGTAATTAGTAAACCACTAGGACCAAGTCTGCAATTTTTGCAAACCACAGGGACCAACCAAGCATTTAACTCTCTTATTAATATAAAGTGCATCTCATTTATACCTTTTACTACATTTAGACAACAATATATATATATATATATATATATATATATATAGTGTAAGTATATGGAGAAAACCAATTTTATTGAGAAAACTTAGGAAACTAGAATATGTGGACCACATTCATCCACATCACCTCATCCAAACCCATGCTTTAAGGGTATTTTGGTCTTTTTGTTTTTTCTTTGAAGATTGTGCTTTGTACTTTTCACCTTTTTCAACCCATCATCCATCACCTTTTTCAAACCATCATCATCCATTCTCTCTCTAAAATAACACCTTTGAGAATTCAAAATATCTCATTCTCTCTCTATCTTCTTCTTCTGTACATTCACCATCATCATCATCATCATCCATTCTCTCTCTATCTTCATGATTCAATATAAACACCAAGAACACACACACAAGTGTGTGTGAGAGAAGCAAGCCTGAATCGTTATTGTTAAAGAAAGAGAAACACCAAAAACACACACACAAGCGTGTGAGAGAAAGAGAAACAAGATTCTCCATCGTGTTCATGAAGAACACCAAGAACACACACATAAGTATGTGCGCGAGAAGCAGGCTGAAATCGTTTGGTTGCATGAGTTTCTAGAGAGGGAAAGTTATTGGAACACCAAGACCAAAAACACACACAAGTGTGTGAGTGAGAAGAAGGTCAGAAATCATTTGGTTCATGGGTTTTAGAGAGAGAAAGTTGTTAGAACACCAAGAACACACACAATTGTGTGAGAGAGAAGCAGGTCAGAAATCGTTTGGTTACATGGGTTTTGGTTGAGAAAAAAACTTGTTAGAACACAAAGAACATACTCACAAGTATGACATGGGCTGGTTCCATGTCTTAATGTTATTTATTTGGTAAAAGTTGAATGATTTTGTGTGTGTATTAGTAAAATAGATTTGATAGTTTGTTGGGTATTTTTTTTTTATTTTAAATGGATTAAAAAAATTTAGAATTGAGATAATGATTCTTGTTGTTGTTGTTGTTGTTGTTATATATTAGTTACATTTAAAAAGTCCATAATATAATCGTTGATGATCTCGTTTATTTTACAAAAAAAAATTGTGGTTGGTTTGGTTGCTTGTTTGAGGCTTTTGATCTGAACAGTAATTGTTTTTGTTAGTTTGATTGCTTGTTTGGGGCTTTTGATCCGAATACTAACTGTTTTTACCTACTTACATGTCTCTATTACAAATGGATGAAAACAGTTTTTTAAAACATCCACGTTGTAACACTTGTTTATTTGAAAGTTCTTAAAACAACCGTTGTAACACGTGTTACATCTTTTTACTCAGCTGTGCATTTTCCTTTTTATAATCCCATCCTCAATGTAAAGATACATCCAATGTAACACGTGTTACAAAAGGAAATTACCTATTTACACGTCTCTATTACGTTGATTTAAACAGTTATTTAAAAACATCCACTTTGCAACACTTGTTTATTTGAAAGTTCTTAAAACAACCGTTGTAACACGTGTTACAACTTTTTTAATGTTGTGCATTTTCCTTTTTATAATCCCATCTTCAGCTTGAAGATACATCCAACGTAACACGTGTTAGATTTTTCAAAACATCCATTTGTACCACTGGCTATCGTCCGGCTTGTCACTTATTTGAAAGTTCTGTAAACAACCGTTGTAACACGTGTTACAACTTTTTACTCAGACATGCATTTTCTTTTTATAATCCCCTCCTCAACGTAAAGATACATCAAATGTAACACGTGTTACAACAGGTTTTTACCTACTTACACGTCTCTATTACAAATGGATGAAAACAGTTTTTTTTAAACATCAACTTTGTAACACTTGTTTACTTGTTTTTGTTCACAGGTGAAAAGATGTTTTGTGTTCAAGATGAAGATGGTTATCAAGAAGCGAAGCCCGCCGAAGGATTAAAACGCATCATCAAGTTTTCATGGTGACGATGGTGTGTTTTTTGGTTGGCTGCTATGTGTTGTGAAGATGGATGTTGTTGTGAAGACCATATGTAACATGTGTAAGATGGCTATACATGTGTTACATTTGTTGCCCCATAGTGTAACATATGTCAGTCCCTTTGGTGTCAATTTAAACTTAGTAAAATTACATATGTAACAACATTACGTCATCCAAAATGTCATATCAATGAACAAACAAGTAATATATGTAACTATAAGTATATGAGACTAGCGTAACGAATTAAAGGGACAAACGATACACTTTATGTTACATATGTACCTAGAATTGTTATTAACAATGTTATTAGTAGATAAAAAAACTGCATTAACGTATATTTTTTACATTGAACCCAGCATATTGGTCATAAGTCTTATACATGGCAAGAAGTTCTTCCGGTGTGACGTATGATTTAACATTAATAGGATGATATTGCTCGTTGACATTCGGTGTCCACAATTTAGTGCCATTAGAAGACTCGCAAAGATGGTAATGTGGAGTATGTTCTAGATCATCTGTGGACATAGGGATGGATGTTAGTATAAGTTTACGTGCGTTATGAACGTTGTAATACGTTTAGCACCCTAGGGTAACAAAAAAAGATCACACATGACACTTGTCGCCATGTTACACATGTTAATTGTGTGTGCACATGTAACATCTTCTCTACAACGTGTGTAACATCCTTAAAAGTTGTGTTCCTACTATGCTTTATATTTTTTAAGTACTTATAGGTAAACATGTTTTTTAAGATACAACATGTAACATGTGTTACACCGAAATGTTACACAAGTGTTTCCAGTTTACACATGTTACATATTGTGTAACTCTGCTTTATATTTTGTAAGTGTTTCCAGTTTCCAGTTTAAACAAGTTTTAAAGATACAACCTGTAACATGTAAGTATTTATAGGTAAACATGTTTTAAAGATACAACCGTATCACCTTACAAGTTATATGTTTTGCTGACAAACGCCATGTCACACATGTTACACACTATAGAGTGAAACAACAGTATTGAACGCTGCTACACATTTCCCATTCTGTCATAACATGTGTAACCTTTTTGGGGGTTTCGATGTTGTAGGTTTATACAGACTTAAATATATACAAATGATCCAAAAATGATCATACTTGTGCTACCCTCTAGTGTAACATAAGTTACAAACATGTCTTCCATATGTGCAGCCCCGATTTTTGGTAACAAAGGGGTTGAACATATGTAACACATGTTTGTAACATGTGTTACACTAGAGGGTAACTTTTGTACAACGTCAAATGTACCCACCACCTGCCCTTCATCGACTTCTTGTTCCCCTTCTTCATCGGTTTCTCCATCTTCCTGCCAAGATCCCTTCTCGTCTGGCTGCAACTGCTATGGTCAAGTCATAATAACACAAGTTACAGTCCAGTATTTTTAATTTACTAATTTAAAAACAATAGTAGTAACATAACTAACACTAGTTACCTTCTACCCAATTATGCCCTGAACTTGAAGACTCCCCAAATTTTGAGTTTTTATCTGCATCATTTCACACATAAAAAAAAAACTAAGCAAAACCACCCAAAAAAAGGTTACATATGTAAACAGTTACCATACACTTCAAACAACTACTATCCGGTAGAACCAACTCCCTCGCTACAAGCACTAAATAAACATGTAACATATGTTAGCACAACCTTTCGTATTTGTTTGACGTCGTATAGCTTTTGTTTTTGTTTTTGTTTTTGTTTTCTAGACTGGACAGTTGTGCTCCCCACAACAATTGTTTTAGATGTGTTACCCTCCAGTGTAACACACGTTACAAACATGTGTTACATATGTGTAGCTCCTTTTTTGTGTCCAAGAAAGGGCTGGTTTTAACATAAGTAACACGTGTAACATTATTACAACATATGTAGCTAATTATGCTAGCAAGACATTTCAACAAACAACCCATTTAAAATAAATTTCAACCCATTTAAAATTACATTTCAACATTTCGAAAATGTAGTTTGGCATTATGTTAACACAAAGATCCTTGTCAATTGTGATATTACTAATAAATGAATTTTGAAAAAAAACATGGAACCAGTGTAATGTTGATTTCAAATGGGTCTTCTTTTATTAGCGTGGTTTGATCATTAGTTAACTTAATGCTTACCGTTTCGTCAATTTTAGTGTTAGTGTTTAACTCTTTTAAAAACTTAGCATGAGTGGGAACTAAACAATGATTTTCAAAAGAAGGAGACAAGAGATTAATTTCTTCAAAATTAGACTCTTCTTCAATTTTAACGTTAACGGACTCACCTTTTTCGTTGTTTAACTCACGTGTCGGTTTTTCACTTATTTGTTCTTCCATTTTTACACTTTCAACTATCTCTTCTTTGTTTAATTCTTCTCTTGCGCGGGACTCCTCTTCCCTTGCGCGAGATTCTTTTATGTAGTGCTCGATAGTTTTAAGGTGTTCTAATATCCTATCGGTCACTTCGGCGATAGAGTAAGGATCAGGATTTTCAAAGCTTGAATCCGGTTGTTCGATCCTTTGTTCCTCATAATACCCATATGAAGTAGATGGTTCACACCATTGTTCTTCATTGTAAGCATATGATGGATAAGGGTCGTAATTTTATTCTTCATAATACTCATATGAGGTGGGTTGTTCATGCCATGGTTCCTCATAGTAAGCATATGAAGGTGGTGGCTCATATCTTGGTTCCTCAAAGCATGAGTATGAAGGCTCATACCTTGGTTCATCAAAATATGAGTATGAGGGAGAAGGTTCATACCTTTGGTCTTCATAGGATGTGTATGAAGTTGATGGCTCATACCCGGGCTCCTCATAGTAGGTATATGAAGTGGATGGTTGATATAAGTTACAATATTGAACCGAGTGCGGGTCACCACAATTAGTGCAATAATTACTCCTATAATCATCCTCCTCATAGGTGTAGTTGTAACCTCCTGAGTATTGATCCATAAGAATCACTCAGCAGACCACAACCAAGTCTCGAGACCAGAAAACAAAAATAAAAACGGAAACAAAGGCTGGACACGGCCCCGTGTACAGAATCTGTATCTGGGCGTTTTAATTAAAGTTACTGATTTCGTTGAGCACGGGGGCGTGTTTAGTGAGCACGGCCCCGTGTTTAGGTTCTGTATCTGGGTGTTTTATGAAAAATGTGCAGCACGGCCCCGTGTTCAGTGAGCACGGCCCGTGTTCAACCTACTGTAAATGAAAAATTAAACTAATATGCAGAAAAATGTGCGCGCATTTTGAAAAAGTTTTGAAAAACTGATTAGGCCGTCGATTTTAAGCTTTCTTAAAATCCTTGTGTCCCCGGCAATGGCGCCAAAAACTTGATGTGTGCGAAGTGTGTTATGGTTTTAATGTTTATTTTAAGCCCTTTTACACTTTTTTAGTCAAGTTTTAAATTTATAAAACACGATATTTACTAACACTAAACACACATATGGGCAAGTACACCCATCGTGAGCGTAGTATAGTGTTGGTAAGATACCGAGGTCGTCCAAGGACACAAGAGCTTTTAGTACCGGTTTATCCTCAACGTCTAATCAAATCAACAGTTAGAAAAAGTTTTTTTTTAAACAAGAAAATAAAAACTAACTAAAATGCTGAAAAATAAAATAAAAGTAAAAACAGATAGACAAGATGAATCACTTGGCTCCGACTCGTGTATAGTGTAACCTTTGATTATTTCCGCACTTTTGCACTTTTTAAGAGATTATCTTAGTTATTGTAGTAGGCCCCTCTTTTGAAGGTGATGTTACCCTCAACCCAGTAGTTTGAGTCAGCAAGGATACAATCCTAAAGGGTCGGATTATTGAAAGATAATTAATTAAGTTATTAATGCATATTATGGTAGGCCCCTCTTTTGAAGGTGATGTTACCCTCGGCTAAGTAGTCTGAATCAGCAGGGATACAGTCCTAAGTAGCCGGGTTAAAGTATTAATAGTAGCTTACATATGAGGGGATCAAAGAGTTTGGACCCCCGCCATCCAATACCGGTAAGTATTGAAGGAGGTCCTACTAAATTTGACCCATGTCCTTGCAGGATCTATACACTGAACAAGGCAAGACTCTTACCAAACCGTTCCCTTAACCCCCGACTAGGTAGCCAACATACCACCATATAGACCGTGGAGATATGAATGGTGAAAATCTATTATTTTATATAGACAGTAAAATAATGCCACGACACCACGGACAAACGATAAGGAAGAATCACCTTCAACATAAGAAACTAGTTATTAAAGTCATTAATACATAACCAAGTAAAAAGTGCGAAAAGATTAAAAATAAAAAAGTATTACACTAGACACTTTGTCTTCACCAAGTGATGTAAGAGACTTAGGCAAACATGGCCTTGATTGTCAAGAACTCTTACGATCAATCTTGGATCCCGAGACGACTCACACACTCTATGATGGACAATGGATGGTGGTGGTGGATGATGGTGTTGTGCTGGTGGTGGGTGGTGGGTGAAGTGTGAGAGAGGTGGTGTGCCAAGGGATGGTTTGCAAATGAGCCAAGCACCCCTATTTATAGGCTGAACAGTAGCTCGGGCACGGCCCCATGTCCATCCTTCTTCTCTGTCTTCATTAATTGCTCTTGTCTGCATTAGTTGACCACGGCCCCGTGTCCACTGGGCCCGACCACGTGTGCAGAAGCGTACCTGTACTATCAAGATTTGCCTGGATACTGCGAATCTTATAGTTGACCACGGCCCCGTGTCCGCTAAGTACGGCCCCGTGGTGGGCGATAGAAGCTTCTACAGCTTTGTCTTTTATGCTGACACTTGGGCACGCCCCCGTGTTCACTGAGCACGGCGTGTGTTCAGCCTTCTGTCTTCTTAATTTTGCTTGGGAAGATGCTGTCGGGGGGTCGGGCATGCCAGGATTGTTCATTTTCTTGTATTTATGTTAGATTTAGCTGCCTTTTTGCTTCTTTTGTTAATTTGAGCTCATTTAATCCTGAAAATACAAAAGGAAGACAAAAGCACACTTTTTCCAACATTAGTACTAAAAAAAGGTTAGTTTTATGCCACAATTGATGTCATTTATATGTTGCATTTTGTACACATCAAAGATTATGATCAAATCGACCCTGAAGAGATGGAGTTAATTGATATAAGATGGTGTATGGCAAGTGCGGTCAGAAGGGCTCAAAGATTCATGGAGATAACAGGCAGACACTCCATTGGCAGACCTTCAACAAAGCTAGGCTTTGATAAATCGAAGGTTACATGCTTTAAATGCAAACAAAAAGGGGCATTTTAAACGAGAATGTCGAAATGCAGCTGCTGATGAAACGGCCAACCCATTCCGTGAGGACTATTATAAAAGAGCCATCTATCATCAAAACAAATCCGAACCTCCATGAATGAAACAGATAGAAGAAAATCCCAAAGAAAAATCAAGAGCATTAGTCGTTATCCATGATGATGAGGGATTTGATTGGAGTGATGTGTTACCGGAAGAAGATGCAGTCGGTTATGCCTTCATGGAAAAAATCGTTCCTTTCAAAGATACCCGAACAGAAGAAGTAAAATATGTCAACAGGAAGATGTTAGCCCAAACCATGAAAGACATACATTATCGTGAATGGAAAGAAGCAAAAAGTGCAAAGAGATGGGACGCTGACAGAGAATGCTATTTGGATCCTAAGGGAAATATACTTGTGGAACCATCAACACTTCTTGTCGAGACTCTTATCGAGCAAATAGCAGAAGAGGAAGAAGCAAGACAAAGAATGTGGTGGGGAAGTGAAGAAGAAGAGAAAGAAAAGGAGCTACAGTCGAAAAAGGTTGATGATGCGATAATCGACACGACGAAAGAGTTCACAGTAGAAAATCTGAAGACAATGGCTGATAAAGTTCTTGCCGCGAAAGAGTTAGAGGTAGATTCTAAGTCTGGAACTGAGTAAAAAAGCAAGGTCAGTTCTAATGATTCAACAAATGAGTCAGGTAAGACTGATAAAGGCAAAAGTGAAAGTGACTGCAAAAATTGCATGAAAGACTGCAAGGTTTGTAGCACACATGCTTACCTTAGTGGTAAAAAGACTGAAGAACTGACAAAAAGAGTCAAAGAAGTTGAAAATCAGATCTTAAGTCATGACAAATTGGTAAAAGCTTCAAATGATCGAATAAAAGAATTAAATGATAAATTTGAAACAGATAAAATTGATGTAGAACGAATCAGGAAAGAAAATGAAAAGTTAATTCATGAAAACCGTCAACTTTCAGAAAATTATGAGAAGCTAAAAAGAACGACAAAAGATTCTGATGAAAGAAACGATAAAACAACCAAAGAAAACTTTCAACTGTCAGGAGTACTTCAGTCTAAAGAAAAGCAAATCAACAAACAGTTGGATGAGATTGCTAATCTGAAGCTTCAGTTTCAGGAAGCTAAGATTGAAAATGAACGCATCAAGCTGAAACTCAACAGTTACAACTCCGCGAGTTTTGTTCTTCAACATATCGTTCCTAAACCAATCGGGAAGAACAAATCTGGGAAGATGTTTATTCGGACGGAACTGGGGTTGGGTATCATCAGCTTCCACCCCCAGTATTAAATAATTTTTCAAAGAAAAAGTCCGGGTTGGTTAATGATAATGAAACAAATGAGGTTAAACTTCCAGAATCAATCGATGTCACATTCACTTCATCATCCGATGAAGACAGTGTTCAGTCTGAAGTTGTTAAAAGTATGGTTGAAAATGTTTTGAAATCTGAGAGTGACTCAACTGAGGATGAAGAATGTTTTTTGGACAAATATATTCCGAAATCAACATCCAAAAACAACTTAAGTGAAGAACATAATCATGTGATGTACAAGATGTCGGGATCAGATAAGTTGTATTCGGATCTTGAATTTCCTTTGTAAAATGTGAATGTTGATAAATTGAAAAATGTGTTCAACTTGGTTGAGATTGATGTGTCTGAGATCGAAGGTTTGAAACGTTCCAAAAGGCAATTAAATTTTGAAAAAGATAAAGCTTACTACAAAAAACCTGCTGTTCAACAATGATTTTCTAACAACAATCAAAACAAATGGTCGGGTGGATATCAGGGTGGTAATAATTATCAAAGAAGGAACTTTCAAAACAAAAAGTTTGTTGAGAAAAAGGTGTTTGTGAAGAGCTCAAGTTCAAGCTCACTTTCCGAGCAAGAATCTGAATTTTTTTTTAAAACCAAATAAAGAGTTCTTTGAAAAGAAGGCCTCACAGCCTTAGACCGAAGGCAAAAGTCGGGAAGTTGATACCCGTACATGCTTCAAGTGCAACAAAGTTGGACACATTGCATGAAAGTGCACCAACTTAAAGCCTAAGTCTGAAGTTGTTGAGAGTCCGAAAAAGAAAGTTGATGCAAAAGTCAAAGCTCCAATGATTGTTGAGAAGAAAGTTTTGAAAAATGAAAACATTAAAATCAAAACTGAACCCGTAAAGAATGTGGTAACTAAAACTGATAAATTTTACAAACGGGTTGCTTCGTCTCAACAAACTTGGAAGCCAAACTCTGAAGTAAAGAAAGCAAGTTCTCCAAAACCAAAGGTGTCCGAGACTGCAAAATCATCATCTTCAACTGAGAAGATGTATGTACCTTTGGATTACTATGAGAAACATGAAAAACAAAAGTCTACTACTTCAGAAAAGAAGGATGTACCAAAGAAAGACCAATCATCTGGTCAACCTCCTAAAAATGATTTCTTTTTAAACAAAGAGGTTGAGATTGGGTCTGAAGAGAGCTTAACGATGAATAACAAAAATTTTCTACCACTTTACACTGCAAAAACTCATCTCAATGTCAAGCTACCTGAGTCAAAAGAGGCTTGGGTGGCCTCAAAATCTAACTAAGTGTTTATGATATGTGCAGGAGCTTCCAAGATCCGTTTCACGTTGGAATATGGATAGTGGAGCTTCTCGGCACATGACGGGGAAGAAGACCCTACTGTACGATGTTCGACGGTTTAATGGAGGATATGTGGGATTTGCAGGCAATCAAGGTGGTCGAATAGTTGGTGAAGGAACTTTATCTAATGGTATTGTCACGTTTGAAAGAGTAAACTACATCGCCAAGCTTGAAAACAATCTTCTGAGCATTTCTCAGATCTGTGATCGTATGTATACAACGCACTTTACGGATAAGGAATGTTTGATTCTGAAACCAGGGTTTGTTGTTCCCGAAGAGTGGGTTATCATGAGAGCACCTAGAGTCAATGATCTGTACGTGTTGGATATGAGCGTAGCCACTACTACCACGGGTCAGGCTCACTGCTTCATGTCAAGAGCAACGGAAAAAGAATCGCAATTATGGCATCGAAAGAGGGGCCACATTCACCTGCGAAAAATGAATCACCTGGTGCATAACGACTTAGTAACTGGTGTTCATTTGAAAGGTGTCCATCTTGAGGGGGAGTGCATTAGTTGTGTCAAAGGCAAACAGCGAAAGAAATCTCACCCTGGGAAGAAGGAAAACTCAATCTCAAGACCGTTAGAGAGACTTCATATGGATCTTTTTGGTCCAGTAAACGTCAAAAGCATAACTGGTGATCTCTACTGTCTAGTAGTAACAGACGATTACTCGAGATTTTCGTGGGTATCATTTCTGAAGACAAATGATGAGACATTTGAAAGTTTGATGATGTTGTTCAAAATATTTTGAAAATTTGTATCAAACCCGAATCAGAAGAATCAGGAGTGACAACGGTACAGAGTTTAAGAACAACAAAATGGAAGAATATTGTGATGAGAGAGGTATATTGCAAGAATTTAGTGCTCCTTACACTCCGCAACAAAATGGAGTAGCAGAAAGAAAAAAATAGGACGCTGATAGAAATGGCCAGGACGATGCTTGCTGATTCGAAATTACCAGTCAACTTTTGGGCAGAAGCAATGTCAGCCGCTTGCTATACACTCAACCGGGTTCTTATGGTAAAGAAATTCAACAAGACATGTTTCGAGCTGATCAACAACCGCAAACCTAACATGAAGTATCTGGAACCGTTCGGGTCTCCCGGCACAGTTCTAGAACCTTATGGTAAATTTGGTCCAAAGAGCATCGAGGGAATATTCGTGGGTTACACAAGTCCATTGAAAAGAGTCTTTGTTCCAAGCTTGAAGCGGATCATCGAAGCACATAATGTTGAGAGTCAAAGTTATACGATGCCACCTCAGAATCCCGGCGACTCATGGCGTTTCAATTACGATACTCTGTGGGATTCATTCGACATAGAAGAAGAAACAGATTTCTTTGACGAGTTGGATATTCTAAGAGAATATGAAGCATCACAAGAAAGATTCCCAGCTGAGTCATCTACACGTCAATATCAAACTTCCAATGACGATGAAGTTGGTCCAAGTAATGCTGGAGAACATGATGATATTCAGCAAACTTCATCATCTTCTGACAATCAGACGGCAGTCAACGATAATCTAGAATCTGATGATAGGCCAATATTCGATCATGGTGATTCAGATTCTGAGGGGGAGCAGATCCAGATTTCAAGTCAAACAATTCCAATCAGCGAACAAGGTGCAAATCAAAATGTCACAAATTTGGAAGGCGAGGTAGATGTTCTAGGCGAGGTGATGCCAAGAACTCTTTCGTACCATCAGAAGAGCTGATTATTGGAGAATTGAAATCAGGCATCCGCACTAGAGGACAAATTGACCAAGGCCGTACTTGTTTTTATTCTACAGTTGCTTCTTTACAAACAGAGTTTTCACTTAGTTGTTTTATTTCGCAGATTGAGCCGAGAACATATAAAGAAGGACTAACTGAAGATTCTTGGGTCAACGCGATGCAAGAGGAGCTGAGTCAGTTTGAGAAGTTGGGGGTGTGGAAATTGGTAGACTTGCCTGATGGTCACAGGAAGATAAACACCAAGTGGGTGTTCAAGTGCAAAAGAGACGATCGAGGGGTTATTATTCGTAACAAAGCTCGACTCGTAGTCCAGGGCTTTAGTCAGCAGGAGGGTATAGATTTCCCCGAAGTATATGCTCCCGTTGCTAGACTTGAAGCGATTAGAATCTTTCTAGCATTTGCATCTTGGAAAGGATTTAAAGTTTTTCAGCTAGATGTTAAATCGGCTTTTCTCTACGGGAAGGTAAAAGAGGAGGTATATGTCGGACAGCCACCGGGCTTCACCGACCCAATCCACAAAGACAAGGTCTATTTACTGGATAAAGCGTTGTATGGTTTACACCAGGCCCCGAGAGCCTGGTACGAGACATTGTCTCAACATCTGCTTGCCAACAGCTTCATCCGTGGAAAAGTGGATGCCACTCTCTTCACCAAAGAAGTCGACGGACATCTTCTGATAGTTCAAATATACATGGATGACATCATATTTGGGTCAACAAATGAAGATTTGTGCAAAGATTTTGAAAAAGTTATGAAGCAAAAATTTGAAATGTCATCGATGGGTGAGACGAAGTTCTTCTTGGGGCTTCAAGTTGATCAACTACCCGAGGGAATTTTCACACATCAGACGAAGTATGTTCATGATATCTTAGAGAAATTGGGGATGTCCGGGACTACTCCAGCTTCCACCCCATTAGTGACGAACCATGGAATAAATCCTGATCTCACCGGAGAGAAGGTGGATGAAACAATGTATCGCTCCATGATCGGATCGTTGATGTATTTAACAGCTTCAAAACCCGATATCATGTATCCAACCTGCCTCGCAGCGCGGTTTCAGTGAAGCTCCAGAGCTTCGAATATGGTGATTATGAAACGGATATTGCGCTACCTGAAAGGAACTCCATCACTGGGGTTGCGGTATCCAAGAGAAGGCGATTTCACAATCGAAGGGTATTCTGATTCCGACTTCGGATGCTGCAAAGTTAACGCTAAGTCAACAACTACGGGATGCCAGTTTTTCAGACCATGATTGGTCACCTGGCAATGTAAGAAGCAGACCACTGTCGCTTTATCCACATGTGAAGCCGAATATGTATCTGCTAGCAGCTGCTGCTCTCAAATCTTGTGGATCCAGCAACAGATGCGAGACTACGGTTTGCAATTTCTTAACACCCCTATCTTTGTTGATAATGAGGCAGCTATAAACATAACAAAAAATCATGTTCATCATGCTGAAACAAAACATATTGAAATTCGTCATCACTTCATCCGAGACTGTTTCGAGAAGAAGTTGATACGAATAGAAAAAATCCACACCGATGAACAAAAAGCTGACTTACATACCAAAGCATTTGACAAAACTCGATTTCAATATCTTTTGAAACTTAATGGTATGAAGTTACTATCGGTTGCGGAGGGGATCGTTGGCGTAGATGAAGGTACCACTGTAGATGATGTTGAAAAGCAATCTGCAATGGTTTGTCGATTTTTTACTTGTTTTGGTATTTAGGGGGAGGTAGGTTATATTTTCAGAAAATACAAAAACAATAAAAAAATTTAAAAAACCCAAAAACATGAGATATTTCAAAATCCAAAAACAATAGAAAACCAAAAAAGAGTTTGTGTAAAAAGGGAAAATGATAGTCCATTAGCTAGACAGTTACGGTATGCTAAAGAAATGTAAAGTTTAAAAGTGTTAAGCAGTCTCGCTGATGATATGCCGGTAGGTTTTTACACATTTAGTAGGTTTGTTCGGGATATAAACCTAAATCACAACTTGCTTTTTACGTGGGGAACATCTCTCGGATATATAGGTAACCCCTGAAAGCCTGTTTGAAAGGCTCTATTTCTGACATACTAGGTCTTTGTACGTGATGATATCTGGGGTATTATACCTGGACTTCTGATTTTGCGGGAGCAATAGCCTAGTCCTCGTATAATACTTTGCATTGCTTAAATCTTAAAGCCCCCCCCCCTCAACATAAAAAATGATGAAACATTGAAAAATGCTAATCATGTGCTGTTGTAAAGAAGATCCCAAGGGGGACCCACCTAAAGTTGAACCATCATCTCTCTGATTTTGTGGAAGCAATAGCCTGAGCTCTCATGGTCTCGCATTTAACCTCTTACAGATATCATTAGTGTGCACTCACCTGTAAGACTGAATATAGTAGTCTGGATACGGGAGTATATTCTGAGGTGGTACACGCGTATAAGCTAAGTCTCTAAAACACTAATTTCGTATCCTGAACAAATTGAAATTTGTGTGAGAACTTAAGAGGATCAGTATATCGGCAATCTAAGCGAATTGTTTAATTCTGAATATGAAATCAAAGCTTAACGGTACTTGTGACTTGTCGATAGCTTATATGATTCCCTAACACGCTCACCAAAAATATGTTTGTAAATAGTTTACATTTACTGCATTTCATTTCTGTTTAGCATTCTAATCTAGAAACTTGATTCAAAATCGAAAAAAGATTTTACATTTCTACTTTATTTTTTCGACAAACCAAAGTGGAAAGCTGATCTTCAGACTCGCAGTTTGAAGAAGACGTAGGAAGTTTCTGAGCTGGACAGAAGAGTTGGGAGCTTATTATGTTAAACCAGTGAAAATGAAAAGTCAACACAAGTTCATTAAGTTGAAACTTGTAATTTTCAGAAAAATATTTTGAAAAAATGTTGAACAAAAGTCAGTTTTGCTTTGTTTCAGGTCAACCAAGGTCATTAAGTTGGACTTGGTAGACAAATTAAGTACCCAGGGTTATTAACTTTGATCTGGATACTTAAGTGGATTATTAAAAACTGATAAAAACAACAAAAGAAGTCATAAAGAGAATAGGTTATAATGTCAAGATAATGTTAAGTTTCTGAGAAGCAGGAAACAGTTTTGAACCTGTGAAAGCAGCAAAGCGAGATCCCCGTGGCTAAGACTGAACAAAGTTTGAACCAGAATATGATTCAAGAAAGAGAGCTATTCAAGACTATGATCCCAGCTTATTGAAAGGGGGGTCTGAAGACTTAAGAGTCAGATACATATTCTGGATCAACATTCAAAGGGGAGTTTGAAGATTGTAAAAGCCAGGTTTGAGTGCTAGCTGCTGATGCTGTTAAACTTAAGGAACCAAGAGATCTGATCAAAAGAATTAGAAGAAAAAGAGATTGAGGATGCTTACAGTGTCAAATTCTTTGAAAAGAGTGAGAAGACTGATCAAGACTGAAGACTCGATGCCGAAGACTTCGTCAACATCCAAGGGGGAGTCTGTTGGTGCATAAATGTCTGTCAACTTCGTCTTGTATCGAGTCTTGTACCTAGATAGGATAAACCAGTGCTCAGTAGGCTAGATATTAGGGTTTTTATGTTGTTAGGCCATTTCGCATGAAATGGAGAGTTAGGCCATTTCGCACGAAATGCCATTTCGTGTGAATCATTTCGTACGGAATGGAGAGTCTATAAATACCTAAGCATTGGTTGTCATTTGTAATGATCCGGATTTCAGAGCCGAGGTGCTGCCAAATTGTCAAGTGGTCTATATTGCTTTGAAATCAATAAACAAGTGGTTCTAAACGTGAATCAAGCTGTAATCATGTCCGTATCATCGAATTCCTCCTATGATTCGGATTCAAACTCTTCTGATCGACTCGTTTAGGTCGTACAACGATCCTACAATTTTTCATTTTCTATTTTTTTATTTTTGGGGGGTCATTTTATGTGGTTAGTTATCTAATTCTCCACTGATAAAAGACATTATTTCTGTAAAATGCTTATAAAATGCCAAGATGCTACAAACACCAAACGCCTAAAAGTGTGAAAACTGTGAGAACGGATCCTGACGAAACACGTTGTTGCTATATAAAACGCCAAAATGCCAAAACTTATAATAAAATTACTTTAACCAATTATTATTAAAAACTCCAAAAATTAACTAAACACCATTAAAACAATGTATAAAACAATGTGCCATCTTTATCTAAACGCCACTAAATACAAAATGGCAAACCCTAGAAAGATGGGACGTGTTACAACCTTAAAGATGAAGCTGAACAAACAGTAACTGAAACGACGGAAACTTTATTACTAACATTTATTAAATTAAAAGCCACACCATTGTAATTGAATTTATTTATCTTTTCAAAACGCCATAATTACCTATCACATTATAGGCCTGCATCCTACATGGCACGATAAATGATACACAAAATACACATAAAAAATACAATTACTAATGTTTTTTTGCGCCAAAAACATATATCTACCTCACGCCAAAAAAATGTCATTATATATGTAGAACAGGTAAACAAAGCTTAACACTCCACATTCACTAAACACGCCACACATTGTCTAAAACGCCATACAACTTAAAAAAATGGCTCAAGTTATTGAATGGAGGTTTGAGAGGTCAGAGAGACGTTTTGTCCTAAAGTTCTCTGACAGGAGAAGGGTGAAAGTCAAGACAATCAAGGCCATACTTAGGTGGTGTTTGTTTTTTCAGATGCAAAAGGTTTGTAGTCTGCGGACCACATCTACAAACCTCTGCACGAGAAGAGGTGGACAAAATATCTGCAGAGTGTAATAAAAAGAATGTTTGATTATCTCACTTCTTTACCCCACATCTGCAAACTTTTTTTCCCTTTCTCTTCTCCCAAACCCCTTTCTCTTGAACATTTCAGATTTGATTCTTTCTTCAACAAATTCAACCATAACCTAAATCAAAAGTGCGAAACATCGATTTAATTGATGACAAAAAAGGAAAATTTCAATTCACCGATCTACTTTCTCATCATGAATAAACATATCAAAACGATTAAAAACAATAGCAGTGATGTAAACCCTAACAATTTTCACTATGAAACGAATATTGCAGAAGAAAATTTACTAATATGCATATAGAAAAGGAGATTTTGGGTCATGTTAAGATCGTTTCTTGCGTTAAACTTTGGGTTGACTTTTTTGTTCACTTGCCAGTTTATTGTTTATCTTGAATAACTAGTTTGCCATGTGGATTCGTTTAAACTTATTTACTTATGCTATGTATAAAAACCTTGTATACTCGCCAATGCCTTGTTTGTTGATCTATACTTTATAACATATTGCAGGGTGATGCCGGTGATTAAATAGGCGTAGTGACGAGGCCTTAGATACACATCTAGAAATCGTAGATTTTAATTGGTGTATCAATTTTGTACTATGCTATGTTGTACTCTGTTTTGTTGTATTGAATTATGTTCTACTTGAATTTCTTGTATTGTAATCCGACTTTTGAAATGAAATGAAATCCGTTTATGTTAATTCTATTTTCACTTTTAGTGTTGTGTGCAATGAGCAATCTATCTTCGTCTCACTCCGATATTTCCGCCATCGGTTGGGGTGTGACAGATATTGCGTGGCCTGATAACAGAGGTCATATTGGCCGTAATTCAGGTGTTATCTTATGTATGCTGACGGAAAATCTTGTTCAAGGTCGTTCATTGAGATAGGAAGAAGGAAACTGTCGCAGCCCCCGACCCTTACCCTGGGAGCGGGAGCCGTGAGAACACAGAGCTGGTGGTATCGGTGTTTATTTATTTGGCAGCGGAATTAAAACATCAGGATCGTAGTTAGGAAATAAATTTCAGAGTTCAAAACACAAAACTTTTATAATAAATAAATGGGATAAAACCCATGTTCCATTGATAATACATTTATAAGGATAAACCCTAATTATTGAAAACAAAATCTCATTTTTATTTAGGTAACTTTTATAGCCACTTCTTTAAGCTTTCAGTGCTCCATAATTGGCTTCTTATAGCTTCACATTAAGTTACCTGAAACGCATTTTAAAAAGATTTTATCAGCAAGAAATACTGGCGAGTGCATCCCAGTTTAATTAAAACAAGCTTTTATAACTTTAGAGTATTGAGAGCGACTACAATGTTTATATCTACCAATATACTCATTCAGTATTTGTCATGTTGGCAGTTCCATGAATGTGGTCATGTTACTCATTGGCTAACTCATTGTCCAATAGTAACGGATTACTAGTAGTGTATACAAAACCCCACATACCGGCAGCTATTGTAGAATACAAAGACTCAATCACTGTAAGTATAACTGAAAATATTTGAGGTTTTGTGAAACAGTTTGGTAGAAAAAGAGAATGACTCACATTGTAGACTTAGGTAATCCTATAGCTTCCTGTTGGTGTTCCTGATTATTATATATTAAAACAAACAATGCACACGTGTTAGTAAGATAACCCAAATCACATTAGCCTTACAACACGAGACAGAACTCCAACGAACCGAGTCAGGAAGAGCCTTGATATGCGTTACAGAGCCCTAGATCAATCGGGTAGGGTAACGAATTAGGGATCAGGGGTTAAAATACTTACAACGAGGCAGAGCTTTGTGTTTTAGGGGTATAATACCCGATAATTTTCGCCTATTAGAAATTAAGAGAGAAAGATTTGATGAACGATTTGAGACTGAGGTCAACGGCCTCTATTTATAGGCTGATTTTGGGATGGCTCGCGCCCCACGACCCACTGGGGTCGGCCCTTCGCGGCCCGTGACAGACTAGACTAGGGCATAGGGCAGGTTAGTCACTTGTATAGGTTCAACACATAACCAGACACGTGGCAGCCTGAAGTTTCGCCAAGCAGCAGATCCTCGCGCCCCGCGAGACATCTGGTGGGCTTAGTCGCGGCCCGCGAGTGGCCTATATTATTTGTTTTATTTGATTTTTGTTAAAATTATGGTTATTCAACTTCCTTTGCTCCTAGCTTGCTTAGATCATCTTCATACACCTTTGAACCACCTTAGATATGCTTGAAAGTGGCAAGAAAATGATGGTTGTATGTGGAGTGGTGTGGCCATAGGTGGAGAGGAGAGGAGGGGAAAGATGAGTGAAAATTTTGAAAGTGAAAATGGGAAGATTAAGTCTTGTGGTCTTACATATAATCTTCCAACAATTACATATCCTTTGGTCCTTATGTCTAATATCTTGCACACAAGTGTAATATTTTTAATGGGAGATGTTGGTGGGGCCTAATGGGGCCGGTTGTAACAAGCGGGGGGGGGGGGGGGGGTAAGTGTAAATTTTTGGAAGTTAAAGGTAGAAGATGTAAATTAGAAGGTTAATTGGAAGGTTAAGTATGTTTATGTGTTTTGATGATTTTAAGGTGTTCTAGCACCATAACTAGCTTTAAATCATAAAAACAACGCTTCTAGTCTATTTTTGGTGTTTTGGGTAGTATCCGGTTATTTGTTCGGTTATCGGTTCGTTAAAGTGCTAAATAGTGCATTTTTTGCAAGGTATGAAGTACCTTTCATGAAAGTTTTCATTCCCGACACTTTACAAGTTATTATGGACATTTAAACCTTAATTCTGCATGTTATTTTTGTGTTAAATTGCTGTTTTTGCTGTATTTCTGCAGAATTCTGCATTTAAAGTGCGTTTCGGGTAATTTTTAGTGTATGTTTTAGCTTCCGGAAAGTGTTTATGTTAACCTTTGTTCACCGACTTAGTTTTCAATGTATTTTTGATGTTGGACCTACTTCTAAGTCCTAAATCTATTGTCTGATTGTATTCTGCAGTCATGCTGACGCAGCTTGTCTAACCGGTGAGCTTACTAATCATTTTGACGCAACGCTTAAAGTATAGTATAATGCGACAGTTAATATATGAAACATGCATGAATTCAATTGCATATCAAATAAGCACATAATGTTGACGTGTAATCACATAAATGCAAGAAATAAATCATTATTAAAATAGTACGGAAATTACTAGTTTTGTGCCTGTTGTCACACTAATAACATGCGTTCTATGTTTATTGTTTTCAACATCGCGATAACAACTTTTAATGAAAATAGATATTGTGCCGCTATCGTACCAAACTGAACCAAAACCAATTGTTTTTCAACATTATGATATAAATTTTATTGTAAACAAATATTTTGTTGTTATCGTACCCAACCAAACCATAACCGACCAAACAATGTATGTATCGGTATCAAAAAAGCTCGGCTTATTTAATTTATATAGATGTGTGTGTGTTGATAATCATACTTTTATATTTAGTATATTTTATTGAAGTACTTTTATGATAATTTTGTATATAATAACAATAAGTTTATATATGTATATGTATATAAACAAAAAAAAAACTCGCTTAGGCTCGAGAGTCATCTCAAGTTTGTTAAAACTCGGCTCGGTTCTAGTTTTTATCCATCCGATCTCGAGTAGCTCAAAAGTGGTTTAGCACATAGAAAAAATTTATAAGATAGCATGCATTTCTTATAAAGTCAAAATAGGTAACATATTTTCATTTTGTAATTTCATTATATAAACCACGTACAAAATCTCTACATTTTATTCTCTACTTGCTAAAATATAACCTATATAAACCACCCTCTAAAAGGGTCTGCAATTTCTAAAAGGGTATGCAATTTCTATAACTCTCATCTCCAGACTCGATTACTATTTGGTTCAAGGTTCACAGGATTAACCATTTGTAACACCTCGGAAATGTATATTGAATAATATGGCAACACATGTCTAGAAACTCTAAAATATTCTAGATTTGTTGAAAGAGAGGGACAATCAAACCATAGTTGGAAGATGATACAAAGTTAAGGGATCAATAATGAAAAACAACCAAACTTCAACTTCTAACGATCCCTTACGGACCGTAAGCCATAACCCTTACGGTCCATAAGAGTGGTTGAATCAGTGGGTGCGCCAAGAGTCCTTACGGACCGTAAGCCACCCCATACGGTCCGTAATTGGGTCGCTGGTAGAATCACTGCAGCTGGCAGCTGCAGGTTGCAGTTTGTGACACCTATCAGTGGTGTATGCCACCTTGAACCTCCTTTCTACACCTGTTGAGACACTAATCAACACCACGGAGCTTCCATTAACACTTGGCATCAATTGGGAGCTCCAAACTTAGTATAAATAGGTGCTCTAGGTGACCATTTCAAGTGCACATTCATTCTTTCTTTCTATCTCACTTTGGAGGAGCTTCTGGACCAAGAATCCTCCTTCTTTGAAGTCTAATCTTCCTCTTGAACACTTGTAAGTGTTCTGTAACAACCCGTGTTACTGAAGTCAAAGTCAAAGTCCAGGTCAAAGTCAAAGGAAGAAAAGATTGCTAATTGCGATCTGTCACCCCTTGCTTGACTACGTAATTGACCACCTTGACTTATAACTATTTTTGTATTTATATTGCTTTAGTTGTATTATGTGGAGTACATGTTAATAAATCGCTACTTAATTGCATATTAATCACTAATCGACTTATCGCTAATCGCAATCGCAACCCGAATTATAGGTTATGGATATTGTTTTACATGTGTGTGCTTATTATGTGTTACTTGTGCATGTTATGCTTATGTCGAGGTGTGACAGCTTATGTGTTACCCCTCCTGTCACATCATTTGATGTGACAGCTCCTCTACTCGACTAGCCGCACTCAGGCCTTCTTTCTCTCGATTTCTCGCGATTCTTGTAAGTTTTCAACCTAAGTCTTGTACTTCTATGATCCACACAACTCCTTCATGTCTTCTACCTTTGAATCCTAACTTTTAACCGTGAAATCAGCGGGTTTGAGGTGTTCTAGGGTGATTTCGTCATGGAGTTCTAATGAACTTCAAGATTTGGCTTCATTCCACCAAGAACAACTTAGATCTGAAGGATTTCCACATAAATAAACAAAGTTTTCGCATAGATCTAAACAATTTCAAGGATAAAAGGATTGAAATATGGTTTTCAACTTTCTTTCAACTCTTTTACACTTAATGCACTCAAAACCGATAGAATCGGAGCTCATTCTGATCTTCTACTCGTTCTTAGTGATGTGTAGGTTCAAGATCTGATTTCTGTCCAAGAGACAACTGATTCTGGGTTAAACATGAACAACCGTCATGAACCAGTAATCTGATCAGACTTGGGTGATTCCTGTTCGATCGGACGACTTGGGACTTGGCGAGGTCCAGTTGTTTAATGCCTCATCATATCGTCTCGAGCAAACCGCAAACGTTCCAAAACTTAACAAATCTTCAAGTTGCAAAAGATCAGATCGCGGGACGGATCGTCGTCCGATCGGATTGCACTTGAGGTTCAACACTTAAACAATTTTCAACATGTTCAATGCATAGTCAATTCCAACGGATTGCCACCCGATCGGTAGATCATCCGATTGGATGTTGATCCTGCTGTGAACTTGTTCTCTGAGAAATACCTCGCCGAACGGATCGCTATCTGATCGGACTATCGTTCGATCGAATGACCTAAAAGGTAGAGATACTTCTCTGTTTTCAAAATGCTACAACGAAAACTCCAAATCCATCATACACAAACACATCCATCCCAAACGAGGTGTCAATCCGACCGAATGGCCATCCGAACAAATTAACATCCGATCGAATGGCCATCCGGCCAGATAAGGATTGAAAGATGGTTTTCAACTTTCTTTCAACTCTTTTACACTCAATGCACTCAAAACCGATAGAATCGGAGCTCGTTCTGATCTTCTACTCGTTCTTAGTGATGTGTCGGTTCAAGATCTGATTTCTATCCAAGAGACAACTGATTCCGGGTTAAACATGAACATCCGTCACGAACCAATAATCTGATCAGACTTGGGTGATTCCTGTTCGATAGGACGACTTGGGACTTGGCGAGGTCCAGTTGTTTAATGCGTCATCATATCGTCTCGAGCAAACCGCAAACGTTCCAAAACTTAACAAATCTTCAAGTTGCAAAAGATCAGATCACGGGACGGATCTTCATCCGATCGGATTGCACTTGAGGTTCAACACTTAAACAATTTTCAACATGTTCAATGCATAGTCAATTCCAACGGATTGCCACCCGATCGGTAGATCATCCAATTGGATGTTGATCCAGCTGTGAACTTGTTCTCTGAGAAATACCTCGTCGAACGGATAGCTGTCCGATCGGACTGTCGTTCGATCGAACAACCTAAAAGGTAGAGATACTTCTCTGTTTTCAAAATGCTACAACGAAAAATTCAAAGCCATCATACACAAACACATCCATCCCAAACGAGGTGTCAATCCGACCGAATGGCCATCCGAACGGATGACCATCCGAACGGATTAACATCCGATCGAATGGCCATCCGGCCAGTTGAGGATTGAAAGATGGTTTTCAACTTTCTTTCAACTCTTTTACACTCAATGCACTCAAAACCGATAGAATCGGAGCTCATTCTGATCTTCTACTCGTTCTTAGTGATGCGTCGGTTCAAGATCTGATTTCTATCCAAGAGAAAACTGATTCCGGGTTAAACATGAATAACCGTCACGAACCAGTAATCTGATCAGACTTGGGTGATTCCTGTTCGATCGGACGACTTGGGACTTGGCGAGGTCCAGTTGTTTAATGTGTCATCATATCGTCTCGAGCAAACCGCAAATGTTCCAAAACTTAACAAATCTTCAAGTTGCACAAGATCAGATCGAGGGACGGATCTTCGTCCGATCGGATTGCACTTGAGGTTCAACACTTAAATAATTTTCAACATGTTCAATGCATAGTCAATTCCAACGGGTTGTCACCCGATCGGTAGATCATCCGATTGGATGTTGATCCTGCTGTGAACTTGTTCTCTGAGAAATACCTCGCCGAACTGATCGCTATCCGATCGGACTGCCGTTCGATCGAACGACCTGAAAGGTTGAGATACTTCTTTGTTTTCAAAATGCTACAACGAAAACTTCAAAGCCATCATACGCAAACACATCTATCCCAAACGAGGTGTCAATCCGACCGAATGGCCATCCAAACGGATTGACATCCGATCGAATGGCCATCCGTTTGGATTGCCATCCGGCCGGATGACCACTCAACACTTGTTTCACTTGCATCGTTTTACGTGACGCTTATCGATAATGCTATCATTCTAATCAGGCTAACCCCACTCTAGCGCTCCTTTCAATCCATTAACTTCCATCGCTGTGAGTATACTCGGTCCCTTTTTGCTTTAAGCACTTTTGGGTGTTACATACGTTACCTATTCTAAATCACATCGATACACAACGCAAACACTATTTTAACGCTAACCGTTACTACATGTTATACGTGACTCGATGAATGCCTGTTTGTTATGTTTACACATTGATTGTTGTCTACCTGCCTTAGCAACGATAGTACTATAGTTTGGACTCAGCACCTGTTCACTCAGGGGTTATTAAGGACAATACTTCACGTGTTCGCAGTGGTGAACATGTGATGTGCACTCGCTACTCGCAGTCAAATCGCAGTCATTGGTATTGATAGGATCTTTGTCGATAACTTACATGCTTCACATTATACGTTGTACCTGCTGGTTATGCGTAAACGCTTTCGAACTCTATTATACTATTAAACTTGTATGCTCACCTTTATACTATGTGTATTGACGTCTATTTTAACGTATGTGACAGGTGTTTGAATGCTTAGGAAGCTTGCTTGCTAATTGATGGAATCGAGCTTAGTAGAGTCTAGAAACCAACGAACAATTTACTTATTTAAATCTGAGTTGTCGGAACACTTTTACTTGTTTTTGAGATATCTGTGTAATTAAATGCTTGATGGGTTATGGTATGGGACATAATACTAACTATCTGGTAATTTAGTTGTTATGGAATTTCTCTTGGACAATCTGTTTCGCTCAGTGTCGTGCCCTGATATTTCCGCCATCGGTTGGGGTGTGGCTGATTGGTATCAGAGCCATAACTATAGGGAATTAGGCAAGAGTCGACCTAGTCTGGGTTGATGTCTTAGAAACGACCTAGTCTATAGTCTAAGCACCAACAGACCGACTTGTGCATACCCGGTATGGGTTTTGTACGAGCTTACATGCTATTTTCGCTCGAACTCGCTATACACAACACTCTTGCACGAACATCGCATACTACAGTCCGCTCGAGACCAGCCTTTCCTAAGGCTGGAGACACACACAAACGAATGATCTGGTTAAGATTAGGTGTGGAAACCGCAAACTCTCGACAGGATCACTCGTTCGATTCGCTACTTTTACTATCAACACGATAATATGCGTGGAATCAGGAGTGAAATCCGTACTTCGACGCAAATTTTCCCCTCTACTTCATCAAAACAGGGAACAGTCGTTAAGTTAGGGGTGAAACCCGAATCTTGATGACTTATTCTGCTCTTTATTGTGGTTTTGTAAACTCTCACCAAAGACTCGACGGACTCCAACGACTTGAAATCACCTTACAACTGGAGGGATGCGTGCCAATTGCCCGGATTGAGGCAAGAGCACAGTCCTGAAGGCCCTAGTGTGCACTTCGAGTCCTTGTGAACAGTCGAATCACTTTGGGTAGTCAAAGTCTAATAGCCGCAGACTGTCTATTCTCGATTTTATATGTTTTGATTCTGGATTTCGCCGCCGCTAACTCTGAGGACCTATTGCTTTTATGTGAATTTTATATGATTTTATGTGTTCATGTGTTTCGATTTTGGTGATTTACTCGCTTTTCGTTGTTCGCTTTAATCAACACACAAAACTCACATTGCAAATCTATCCCAACATGCTAACAAATCGCATGACATATTACTCTCGATCGCTTTTCGCAACTTTGAATGATAAGGGAACACGTACACCATAGGAAGGTGAATACGTGCAAAATACGTGCTTACGTGAACTACGTGCTTATATGCTTCTGTGCTTACGTGCTTAAGTGGACTACGTGTTTATGTGCTTATGTGATTACGTGGCTAAGTGATTGATGTGTTCCTGAGCTTTATGGTGAATCGCTAGACTATACTATGAATAATCGAAATTGAGTTTAAGTCCTGTGACGATGTCTGTTGCAGACAATGTCGTCATTTGGATCGCAACACTTCCGAGCCGCTAGACGCAAACACGCTGACAAGTGAATCGCTTCTCTCGTCGCAAGTCAAATCGCCAAAGTATTCTCGCAGATTGTCAGCGAGTTAAATGAAAACGCTAGCAAGTCCTCGGAAGAATCCAGGACAGAATCCCCTAAGGCTACTTTTAGCTTCAAGCAGTTCAAATCCTGCGGCCCGAAAGAATTTACCGGCGAAGATGGGCCTACAGCCATGTTTCAATGGTTTGATTCGATCGTAGTCACCCTGCGCCAGAGTGGTTGTCCAGAAGATCTCCGCACTGTCAATGCTACTGGCGTCTTCCAATCCCGCGCTCTTGATTGGTGGACGGCCGAGAGGAACAAACGAGGAAACGATGTAGCTTTCGGATTGTCGTGGGATGAGTTGAAGAACATCATGATGCAAGAGTTATGTCCTCCCCATGAACTCCAAAAGTTCGAGGATGAATTCTGGCACATTAAGCAGGATGGTGGAGATAACGCTGCTTTAACTGCTCGCTTCAAGCAGTTGAGTATCAACTACCCTGGTCAGGTTACTACCCCCAAAATCACGATCAAGAAGCATATCCGTGCTCTTCCGGATTGCGTTGCTGATTTCATTCACGCTGCAAAGACGACAACTATTGTGGAAACCTTCTTACTCGCTACTGAGATAAACGACAACGATTCAAGGCGGGTTATTTCGATAAAGCTTCAAAAAGTCTACATCAAGTCACTACTACTCCCACCACTGAAACTACCGCCACCGCACCGCAATCTTCAAAGCTCTCACGTTGCAAGAGGAAGAACAACAGCAGTTCCAGCAACAAGAACTGTGCAGTTACTGCCGCACCACTTCAAGCTGTACCAACCCAACCGCAACCTCAACACCGCCAAGTAGCGGCGCCTGTGGCAAATGCACAGCTAGCAAAGCGAGCATACACTGGGCCACATCCGCTCTGCCCTACTTGTACCTATCATCACCCGGTTGGTATCGCATGCCGGTTCTGCCTTCCCTGCAACATGTACGGCCACCTCACCACAAACTGCTGTACTAGTTCTCGACAAGCTCCAGCTCCAATTCAAGGTCAAGCTCCTGCACTACCCGCTCCACAAGGACAGCATGCAGCTCCTGCTCCCGCTGCTCAAGCAAGAGCCTACTTTGCGTGTGGTGATCTCAAGCACTTCGCAAACATCTGCCCAAACAGAGTGGTGAAGCAAGAGCCACAATTGCAGCAGCCAGCTCAGTAAGCAGCCCGCGGGCGCGTCTTCAACATCAACGCCCACCAGGCTCAGGCAAACAACAACGTGGTTAATGGTACGTTTCTCGTAAATGGTATATATGCTTCATGTTTATTTGATACTGGAGCCGATAACTGTTTTGTATCGTTCGAATTCGAAAGGCTCCTAAATTGTAAGCGCGTTAACCTCCCATCAACCTTCGATGTAGAAGTTGCCACTGGAAGAACCGTCACCGTCAGTTCTGTCCTACGTGACTGTACTCTCAATCTCAACGTCATGTTTTCCCGATTAATCTCATTCCAATCAACTCGGTAGCTTTGACATCATAGTAGGCATGGATTTCCTTCTGGAGAATCATGCTGAAATTGTTTGCTTCGATAAGATGTTTCGTTTCTCTCTCACGAATGGTGATCAATTGTGTGTTTATGGCGAAGTCACTTTGAAAAGATTGCATCTAATGTCGTGTGTCCAAGCTAGCAAGTATCTCCGCAAGGAATACCAAGCTTTCTTGGCACACATCGTAGTAGCGGATAAGGAAAAGAAAGGAAAGATGATGGAAGAAGTACCTGTTGTTTGTGATTTTCCTAACGTTTTTCCTGCTGATTTACCTGGTTTACCTCCCACTCGTGATATCGATTTCCGAATCGACCTCATTCCTGGAGCAAATCCTGTTGCTAGAGTGCCTTATCGTCTCGCTCCTTCTGAAATGCGCGAACTCTTGAGTCAGCTCCAGGAACTGCTTGATAAAGGCTTCATTCTCCCTAGCACCTCTCCGTGGGGCGCACCAGTCCTTTTCGTCAAAAAGAAGGATGGGTCGTTCGTGATGTGCATCGACTACAGGGAATTGAATAAGCTTACCATCAAGAATCGATACCCCTTGCCCCGAATCGACGATTTGTTCGATCAATTACAAGGTGCTACGTTTTTCTCGAAGATCGATCTACGCTCAGGCTACCACCAACTATGAATTCAGGAAGAAGATATACCCGAAACAGCTTTTCGAACCCGATACGGTCATTATGAGTTTGTTGTTATGCCCTTTGGTTTGACTAACGCTCCCGCAGTCTTTATGGATTTAATGAATCGAGTGTGCAAACCCTTCCTTGACCACTTCGTCATCGTGTTCATCGATGATATCCTGATCTATTCCAAGTCAAAAGCCGAACACTCGCAGCATCTACGTTTGGTTCTTGAGTTGCTCCAGGGAAACCGTCTCTATGCCAAATTCTCCAAGTGCGAATTCTGGCTTGAGGAGGTCCAATTCTTGGGTCACATTGTTAATAGTCAAGGTATTCACGTCGATCCTGCGAAGATTGGAGCAGTTAAGAGCTGTGTTACACCTAAGAATCCGTCTGAGGTCCGTTCTTTTCTCGGACTAGCAGGCTATTATCGCCGATTTATCGTAGGCTTCTCTAGAATCGTTGTACCGCTTACCTCATTTACGCATAAGGACAAACCTTTTGTTTGGGGAACTAAACAAGAGGAGGCCTTTCAAACTCTCAAGGCAATGCTTTGCAATGCTCCCGTGCTCTCACTTCCCGACGGAAACGATGACTTCGTAGTCTACTGTGATACCTCTAACCTAGGTCTTGGTTGTGTTCTCATGCAACAAGACAAGGTTATCGCGTACGCCTCTCGACCGCTCAAGTTCCACGAGAAGAACTATACCACACACTACCTCGAGCTTGGTGCAGTTGTTTTTGCGTTAAAGATTTGGCGACACTACCTTTACGGTACTAAGTGTACGATCTTCACCGATCATGGGAGCCTACAACACATCTTTGATCAGAAAGAACTAAACATGCGCCAACGCCGGTGGGTAGAACTCCTCAACGATTACGACTGTGAGATCCGTTACCATCCAGGCAAGGCAAACGTTGTCGCCGATGCTCTTAGTCGACGAAGCTATTTGCATAGCATTCGTAATGTTCAAGCCCAGCACAATCTCGAAACTCTCATCCGTGACGCGCAGCATGCTTGTTTTACCGGACGAACCCTGAAGAAGGAAAAAATTCTTAACGATGGCGCCCAACTCGAGAACAAATCGAATGGGATATTTCACTATCTAGACCGAATTTGGATTCCCAAGCGTACCAATTTGCGACAACTTCTGATGGACGAAGCCCACAAATCTCAATATTCCATTCATCCCGGTGCCGACAAGATGTACCAGGACATGCGCTACAAGTACTGGTAGTCGGGCATGAAGAAGGAAATCGCTATCTATGTTTCGAAATGCCTGACTTGTTCCAAGGTCAAGGCCGAACATCAAAGACCCTCTGGCTTACTCGTACAACTCGAGATCCCCATGTGGAAATGGGAGAGTATAGCTATGGACTTCATAACGAAACTCCCGCGCACACCATCAGGTCACGACAGCATCTGGGTTATCGTTGACCGTCTCACTAAATCCGCTCACTTTCTACAGATACGAGAAGACTATAAGGTAGAACGATTAGCACGAATCTACACCGATGAGGTTATCTTTCGACACGGGACACCTCGTGATATCATCTCTGACCGCGATGGTCGATTCACTTCGCGTCTCTTGGAAACGTTTCAATCTGCTCTCGGTACTACCCTCAATCTAAGTACCGCTTTCCACCCTCAGACCGACAGTCAGACTGAACGCACGATTCGTACCCTCGAAGACATGCTTCACTCGTGTGTCATAGATTTCGATGGTAATTGGGACACACACTTACCTTTAGTCGAATTCTCGTACAATAACAGTTATCACTCTAGCATCCAAATGGCACCATTTGAGGCATTATAGTGAAGAAAATGTCAATCGCCAATTGTAGGGCACGAGATCAGAGACGCGCAACTTACCGGTCCCGAGCTGTTGCAAGAGACGACAGAAAAAATCCTCCAAATTCGAAACAATCTACTGAAAGCTCGGAGTCGTCAGAAAAGTTACGCCAATAGACGCCGCAAGCCCCTTGAATTTAACGTTGGCGATCACGTACTCCTAAAGGTTGCACCTTGGAAGGGGGTGATCAGATTCGGCAAGAAAGGAAAGCTCGCGCCTCGATATGTTGGACCCTTTAAGATTCTGTAAAGAATTGGCAAAGTGGCCTACAGACTCGAACTACCCGAGAAACTAAGTAATGTCCACCCGAATTTTCACGTTTCGAACCTCAGAAAGTGCCTAGCCGAATAGGAATTACACGTCCCTCTCGAGGATTTATAAGTGGACGAAACATTACACTTCGTGGAAAAGCCTGTCAAGATCATGGGCCGAGAGACCAAGGTACTCAGACGCTCATGCATTCCTATTGTGAAGGTTCGCTGGAAAGGCAAACGCGGCGCCGAGTTTACCTGGGAACTCGAAAGTGACATGAAGGCGAAGTACCCGCAACTGTTCGTTACGCCTACTTCTTAAATTTTGGGACGAAATTTCCTTAAGTAGGGGACACTGTAACAACCTGTGTTACTGAAGTTAAAGTCAAAGTCCTGGTCAAAGTCAAAGGAAGAAAAGATTGCTAATTGCGATCTGTCACCCCTTGCTTGACTACGGAATTGACCACCTTGACTTATAACTAGTTTTGTATTTAAATTGCTTTAGTTGTATTATGTGGAGACGTGTTAATAAATCGCTACTTAATTGTATATTAATCACTAATCGAATTATCGCTAATCGCAATCGCAACCCTAATTATAGGTTATGGATATTGTTTTACGTGTGTGTGCTTATTATGTGTTACTTGTGCATGTTATGCTTATGTTGAGGTGTTGATCGCAATCGCAAATTCTATTGCATCGCAATCTAATCGCAAACGCTAAACACAAGTTATTTATAGTGAGTGTATGTTAGATATAGTAGTTAGGTTATTTGTGTAATTAATGGGTAATACTATCGCATCGCTAGCTCAAAACGCATCACAACGCTCAACACGCGAATCGAAACAACAAAACTCAACACGTCGGACACCTGGATCGAATGGCCAACCGAACGAGTGGCCATCCGATCGGATTGCCATCCGATCGAGGCGCCATCCGATCGGTGGCCAATCCGACCCTTGTGTATTTTCCTCTTTTGGAAACCCTATAAATACCCCTCCTATCACATCATTTGATGTGACAGCTCCTCTACTCGACCAGCCGCACTCAAGCCTTCTTTCTCTTGATTTCTCGCGATTCTTGTAAGTTTTCAACCTAAGTCTTGTACTTCTATGATCTACACGCACTCCTTCATGTCTCCCACATTTGAATCCAAACTTTTAACCGTGAAATCAGCGGGTTTGAGGTATTCTAGGGTGATGTCGTCATGGAGTTCTTATGAACTTCAAGATTTGGCTTCATTCCACCAAGAACAACTTAGATCTGAAGGATTTCCACATAAATAAACAAAGTTTTCGCATAGATCTAAACAATTTCAAGGATAAAAGGATTGAAAGATGGTTTTCAACTTTCTTTCAACTCTTTTACACTCAATGCACTCAAAACCGATAGAATCAGAGCTCGTTCTGATCTTCTACTCGTTCTTAGTGATGTGTCGGTTCAAGATCTGATTTCTGTCCAAGAGATAACTGATTCCGGGTTAAACATGAACAACCGTCACGAACCAGTAATCTGATCAGACTTGGGTGATTCCTGTTCGATCGAACGACTTGGGACTTGGCGAGGTCCAGTTGTTTAATGCGTCATCATATCGTCTCGAGCAAACCGCAAACGTTCCAAAACTTAACAAATCTTCAAGTTGCAAAAGATCAGATCGCGGGACGGATCTTCGTCCGATCGGATTGCACTTGAGGTTCAACACTTAAACAATTTTCAACATGTTCAATGCATAGTCAATTCCAACGGATTGCCACCCAATCAGTAGATCATCCGATTGGATGTTGATCCTGCTGTGAACTTGTTCTCTGAGAAATACCTCGCCGAACGGATCGATATCCGATTGGACTGCCGTTCGATCGAACGACCTGAAATGTAGAGATACTTCTCTGTTTTCAAAATGCTACAACGAAAACTTCAAAGCCATCATACCCAAACACATCCATCCCAAACGAGTTGTCAATCCGATCGAGTGGCCATCCATTCGGATTGCCATCCGGCCGGATGACCACTCGACACTTGTTTCACTTGCAGAGTTTTACGTGACGCTTATCGCTTATGCTATTATTCTAATCAGGCTAATCCCACTCTAGCGCTCCCTTCAATCCATTAACTTCCATCGCTGTGAGTATACTCGGTCCCTTTTTGCTTTAAGCACTTTTGGGTGTTACATATGTTACTTATTCTAAATCACATCGACTCACAACGCAAACACTATTTTAACGTAAACCGTTACTGCATGTTATACGTGACTCGATGAATGCCTGTTTGTTATGTTTACACATTGATTGCTGTCTACATGCCTTAGCAACGACAGTACTATAGTTTGGCCTCAGCACCTGTTCACTCTGGGGTTGTTAAGGACAACATTTCACGTGTTCGCAGTGGTGAACATGTGATGCGCACTCGCTACTCGCAGTCAAATCGCAGTCATTGGTATTGATAGGATCTTTGTCGATAACTTACATGCTTCACATTATACGTTATACATGTTGGTTATGCGTAAACGCTTTCGAACTCTATTATACTATTAAACTTGTATGCTCACCTTTACACTATGTGTATTTACCTCTATTTTAACGTATGTGACAGGTGTTTGAATGCTTAGGAAGCTTGCTTGCTAATTGATGGAATCGAGCTTAGGAGAATCTAGAAACCAACGAACAATTTACTTATTTAAATCTGAGTTGTCGGAACAGTTTTACTTGTTTTTGAGATATTTATGTCTGTAATAATTAAATGCTTGATGGGTTATGGTATGGGACATAATACTAACTATCTGGTAATTTAGTTGTTATGGAATTTCTCTTGGACAATCTGTTTCGCTCAGTGCTGCGCCCCGATGTTTCCGCCATCGGTTGGTGTGTGACATGTTCTATCTCAGTCTCTTTTCATTATTAGGCTAGGTATTAGTCGAAAGTCAAGCAATTTGACTTTCGGTTCTAACCCTTTCGGTCAAGTCAAAGTTCGAATCGAACTTTGCAACATGATCGTAATAATGAAGGTATTAATCCCTTGTGATTACACCCTCTGGAAATCACGTTAAGTAGGCAAAACGACGAGTCAACTTATATTAAATAAAAAGTCAAAACACAGATTTTATAAATTACGATAAATGAACTTCTACGTACCAAAACCCAAAGTTTTGACATCATAACAGTTTATATAACATATTAGGACATGTTTAATCATGTTCAACTCTCAGTTTAGAGCTCGTTTCTTAGACGAAAGTCAAACAATTTGACTTTTGAATCTGACACGTTTGGTCTGACTTAGGACCCGAATAGGGCATGTTATATGACCATAATATTATAGGGAATAACCCTCTTAGGTTATACCTTCTGGTCGTATCATTTGACGGGTTTTATTGATAAGTCCACATTATATACTTTTAAAATACCAAAAATGCCTTTATGGCTTATATATGGTTTTAAAAACCTGCAAGAGAGGTAATCTGACTTTGAAACGAATATTATAACAATATGAAATATATTATGGCATTATGCTATTTAAACTTGTCATAGACAAATTCGACCACCTAATATCGCATATGCACGTACGACTAGTTTAAATAGAATAAAATATATATAAACTAGCCGAATCGGGTCAAAACATTTCAAAATCATCTCTAATCAGAATGTTTTATTATTAAACCCATATTACATGAGTCCTTGCACTCGGAAGGGTATAAACCACATTATATTCGGTCAACACTTAATTTAGAGAATCGAGCGTATCCATTATGTTAACCGATCAAGGTCAATGACTTTTAATGACTTATTAATACTCTAATGGATAATATTTCCATTCATTACAGACTACAAGCCTCGAGTAAATTGAGCCTAAGTTTAAGTTGTTTTGAATAATGGTTGTGTTAAACGTATTGATATATTAAAGACTAGCACAGGTAAATACTCTTAGCCTATTTTATTTTATAAAGGCTTGGGATTTGGCATTAGCCACTTGTTCGGGTATTTCAAAAGGATGAGTGATGTCATAGAAATGCGAATAACCCGTTTTAATCCATCTTGCTTGATAACTTAAACACTTGGGGGTTAATACGATCGTGTCCTGAATTTCCCGACTCATTTAATTGCAAATGGCGACAACTTAAGCGCGAGGTGTAGGCATACACCTGACAGACGCTTAATACGTTTCTAATTTATATGATTATGAAAATGTGGTGTTTCGATTAATCATGCATCGGCATATGATTTCCGGTCGCCGACTGTATTGAAAAGAATGTAAAACTAGTAACAAGAGATATAGTTTGTCCCAAGTTATTTAAAAATGATATACCAAATGGTATTAACTACTTTTTGAAAAGATTTTCCAAAGAGTCGGTTAATTGTATTTAACAGTGAAAACTGACGTATTTTAAAAAGACTAAGCATAAGTTAATAGCAAATACGGAATAGGCTATAGCAGGCTTCGTCTTAAGATATTGGAATTTGCAACTCCACGGAAAAGACTCATATTAGTCTAAAGTGACTTTCCATTTCGATCCGTCTGTGTATATTTACACGTACAACTTGTATAACTTTATTTATTAATTTCAAGCTTTTACGTTTATTACTTTACTTTATTCCATCTTCCGCTGTCTATTATGATACTGTTATTAATCGTCACACATAAACTCTATATCCGAGCCCACCAAAAAATTAGGATGTGATACCATTTGAGTAAAAGTATAGCAAATATGTTGACTGGGTCGTATAAGTTGAAAATGTGAATGCTCTATAATCCAATTAAGTAATCACGATAAATATTAGAGAAAAATGCCCGGATAGTCCCTGTGGTTTCACCTTTTTTCACCTATAGTCCCTATCTTTCTAAAACTACTTGAATAGTCCCTGTGGTTTTCCGTTTTGTTCTCGGATAGTCCCTGGGTCTAACTTCAGTTACTTTTCTCTGTTAAGAGGGGTGTGAAATGACAAAAATACCCTTTCTTAAAAGGCCAAACCATAGGGACTATCCGGGCATCTTCTTCATTTTTATTTATATAACCCCACCACCACCACACTTCATCTTCAACCTCCACCCACCATCACCCTCCTCCACCCTCCACCATCATCGGCCGCCGCCGGTCTCCGCCGCGCAGAACCACCTGAAAACAGCAAATATTTATATGAAAAGATGTCGATTCAGCAAACCCAAATCACCTAAAATCACCCAAATTACCGAGAATCAGTAAACCCAAATCACCTAAAATCGGTTTGTCAGAAAAGATGTCGATTCAGCAAACCACCTGCAAATCACCAAATTACCTAAAATTAGTAAACCCCAATCACCTAAAATCAGTAAACCCAAGTCGCCAAATCACCTGCAAATCACCAAATCACCTAAAATCAGTTAACCCAAATCACCTAAAATCAGTAAATCCAAATCACCAAAATCACCTGCAACCCCATCGGCTCCGTCAATGTGTTCTGCGCTGGAATCGGTTTCAGAAAAGATGTCGGAATCAGTAAACCCTTGACGGAATTCTTAGTTCATAATTAGTAAAACCTTGACTGAATCGACGGTGGCGGTGGTTTAGGTGGTGGTGGCTTGATGATGGTTGTAGAAGGAGGGAGAGGGTGGATCAATGGTGGTGACGGTGTTGAGAGGTGGGTGACGGTGTTGCTGGTGGTCGTGGTAGGTGTGTTGATGACAGGTGGGGTGTTGGAGGTGGCGGGTTGATGGTGGCGGCGGTGACAGGTTGATGGTGGTGGCGGTAGCGGGTTGATGGTGGTGGCAGTGACAGGTTGATGGTGGTGGTGGCGGGTTGATCAATGGTGGTGAAGGTGTTGAGAGGTGGGAGAGAGAGATCTCTGTGTGTGAGAATGGTAGAGAGAGAGAGGAATAGAGAGAGAAGATAGTTGTGTGTATATATATAAAAGAGAAAGATGCCCGGATAGTCCCTATGGTTTGGCCTTTTAAGAAAGGGTATTTTTGTCATTTCACACCCCTCTTAACAGAGAAAAGTAACCGAAGTTAGACCCAGGGACTATCCGAGAACAAAACGGAAAACCACAGGGACTATTCAAGTAGTTTTAGAAAGATAGGGACTATAGGTGAAAAAAGGTGAAACCACAGGGACTATCCGGGCATTTTTCTCTAAATATTATTATGTTATATTTTTAATATAAAAAACTTTAAACTTATATAATAATAACAACGACAAAAACAATAACAATAACAATAACAATAATAAAGTCAAAATGTTTTATTAAGATAACAATTAGCAGTGGCAATAATAAATAATAGTAACAATAACAATAATAATAATGGTTATATAATAAATAAAATTACACGGTTGGTCTTTATGGTTTGATTGTTAAGAGAAATGGTAAAAAGCTAATTTTACATGGGTTTAAGAGAAACATTAATCCTATTGATGTCATGGACTACGAATGCAAGAAAGATAGAACTTAAAGACTCCCAGTGAAAAAAAAGCACAAGGATGATAATCGTAATTTGGCCCAATACCGTGTAATTTATTCTAATTCTTTAATGTCCCTAAAAAAACATGGTGTGATGATAAAATATCTCTTCTATATCCAATATGTGGAAAATTCAAATACTGCAAGGTGCTTGTATAAGAGTTAAAATAAATAGTAGGTTGGCTTCCTTTAAAGCAATAATACCTATACCATATTAAAACGAGACGTGCTATGTTATATGTGTTTATTACTATACAATAACATTTTATGTATGTGCGACTCTAGATGGTCGTATGGGTAGGTTGATTATTTTGTCGGCGGGGTTTTATTTAAAGATATTTCGCCTCTGTTATTTCTCATCTATAGCAAGCTATGGTTTTCTATTTCTTAAACTTATAACGACTTTAGACATAGAGTTTTCAAATTAGAAATCATTTAAGTACGAACAGTTTAACGCTTCTGATTTTATATGAACCGGTTATAGTGTGAAATTGAGCTTGTATCAATTTGTTTAGTAGGTTCCGTTATTTTTATGGTCACTACTACACACGAGGAAATATAGCTCGATTAAATTAGCATATAGCCCAAAAAACCCAACTAGTCTTTTGTTCAGGACTTCAGGGGATCTAATAATTGTTAAAACTCGATTAAATTACCAAATATACTACAGGCCAATCTTGGTTAGGCCCATACTCACTGGGCCGGGCATTATATTTGGTTATCCTGTGCAAGTGCCGTTTGATTTCACCAAACAGAGTAAATTTGGGCCCACTTGATATTTAGGGCTTTAGCCTTATGGGAAAATATCAAATTGAAAGTTTATTTTGGCTAGGAAGTGTAGGAAGCAATAGGATTAGGACATGTGGCAACATTTAAAATAAAGAAAAATGGTATTTTAGTCAATCCAACTCTTTCTTCTTCCTTTTCAAAACCCAGTAACTTCAAAACCCACTATTTTCAAAACCCACCATCTTCAACCATTTCTTCACTTTCTATCTCAATAATCACTACATTATAGTGCGATTTTCATCACCAATCAATGATTCAAACACCCGATCAACGTGTTCTTCAGCTTTTTTGAAGAAAACCCAGTTCAATTTCATACAAAATCTTGTTTTTTCCGGTGATTTTGAAGATAATCACTCGATCTGTTCGTTTCGAGCGCTGATAAGTGTTTCAATCATTCAAAATTCGTCAATTGTTGAAGAAATCACTTCGATCCATGTAAGAAATTCTTTAATTTCATTTTTACGATCTGGGTTTTTGATTTAGTCATTGCGTTTTACGATCTTGGCGGGGGTCCCAGGGGCAGCAGCCCCTGGCGGCTGGGGTTGAGCTCGGAAATTTTTTTTTCGATTAAATTGCTGTAATAAAAATGCATCAGAAAAATTAATTTTCTGTAAATTGCCACTGGAAACTGCATACGTAAACTGCATCGGTTCAGACAGTTCACAGCACAGATAATTCACATCACAGACAAAACTATTGTCATGGTTCAATGCGTTTTAAAGAGAACACTTTCTTTGGTGTTCTTAGCCAATTGCGTTTTAGAACTAAAACATTTTTATGTGTTTTCTGGCCATTGCGTTTTAGAAAAACACATTCTTGAAGTGTTTTTGGTGCATTGCGTTTTAGGTAAAACATTTTTTTAGGTGTTTTCAGTCCATTGCGTTTTACAGAGAACACTTTCATTTGTTTTTTAGGCAATTGCGTTTTAGAATGAGTCATTTTTAAGTGTTTTCTGGCCATTGCGTTTTACAAATAAGACATTTTTTTGTGTTTTTTGTGCATTGCGTTTTTGGTAAAACATTTTTTATGTGTTTTCAGTCCATTGCGTTTTACAGAGAACACTTTCATTTGTTTTTTAGGCAATTGCGTTTTAGAATGAGTCATTTTTAAGTGTTTTCTGGCCATTGCGTTTTACAAATGAGACATTTTTTTTGTGTTTTTGGTGCATTGCGTTTTAGGTAAAACATTTTTTTATGTGTTTTCAGTTCATTGCGTTTTAGAAAACAGACATTTTAAGTGTTTTCTGGCCATTGCGTTTTAGAAATAAGACAGTTGTATGTGTTTTTGGTGCATGGCGTTTTAGGTAAAACACATTTTTATGTGTTTTTAGTCCATTGCGTTTTAGAAAGTACATTTTCTTTTGAGTTTTTATGCTATTGCGTTTTAGAAATAAGACATTTCTTTGTGTTTTCTGGCCATTGCGTTTTACAAATAAGACATTTCTTTGTGTTTTTTGTGCATTGCGTTTTAGAAAAATGTCATTTTTTATGTTTTTTTTCATTGCGTTTTACGTAACTGGGAGTTTTTCTATTGCGTTTTACGCAACTGGGTTTTTAATTTTTTTTTTTTTGAAAATATAGCAATAGTATACTCGTTTTAAAGATAAAAAAACTCTCGTTTTTTCGGTGCAATTTTTATAAAAAAATAATGTCGTATGAAAGAGTTATTAACGTTTAAAAACTGGGGGGAATTGGAGGAGAGAGAAACTATTGCCTTGCATTGACTATAATACCCCTAAACAAACTCACGCGCCTCTTTTCTTTCCTTCAATTTCCATCATTTAATCTTAGCCCTTGATTAACTAAATGGATGGTCAAGATCACTTCCTAGCCTTCCTAACCAAATAAACTTCCTATTGTATCTCCAGCTTAGCCTTATTACCCTTTCATATAAGAAAAAAGAAAGAGTTAAATGTCATTTTAGTCCATGTATTTGGGCTATTTTGTCAGTTTAGTTAAAAGATTTCATTTCTCATATGTGGGTCCAAAAAAGTTTCACCGTTGGCATTTTAGTCTACTAGGTTAACTTCAACCATTTTTTCTGTTAATGAGAAGGGCAATTCGGTCATTTTATATGGTCAAATTGCCCTTCTAGTTAACAGAATTACATATAAAATGATCGAATTGTCATTCTCGTTAACAAAAAATGGATGAAGTTAACCCAGTGAACTAAAATGATAACGGTGAAACATTTTTGAAACCACATGCGAAAAATGAAACCTTTGGAATAAACTGTTAAAATGGCCCAAAGCACATGGAGTAAAATAACATTTAACTCTAAAAAAAATACTTTCATGTTTCATTCTCAAGTTGATCTCAACCATGGTAAAATAAAAATATAAACTTTTACATGTCTTTTGTTGTTTTCTTCTTTTAATCATTTGGATGTTGGGAGGTCTAATTAAATTACTATTGTAGTATTATAAGAGAAAGTAATAATAGTAAGAGTAAATTACAAGTTTTCTCATTTATGTTTGTCCCAAATTTCAGGCGCTGTCCTTTATTTTTAAAATTGACGAGTTTTGTCCTTAATGTTTCAAAATCCTGCATGTTATGTCCTTTAGCCCTAACTCAGTCAGATTTTTTTTTGTTAAATCAGATTGTACAAGGGCATTTTAGTCTTTTTACCTTCTTAGGGGGCATTGTGTAAACAACTTTTAATGAGGGACTCTTTGTACAAAAATAAAAAAATAAAAGGTTTTATAAACTTTATCTTCTCTTTCTCTCATTCTCATCAGATTCCCCCCCCCCCCCCTCTCTCTCATCTGAAATTCCATTACAGCACCGCACATCTCTCTGTTTTATGAAACAAGAGTGGCTGTGGGAGGTGATTAGGGGCCATCTCTCTATTTTATGAAACATCACTACAGCACCGCACCGGGACAATGATTTGAATCATTCAACGAAACCTCACATCCATCGATCGAAACCGGCTCGGAAATCGGCAACGGCATAACGAATGAACCTGAAACGTTGAGTACTTGAAGCTGAATCGGCAACGACACAACGAACGAATGAATCAGAAACAAATTTGTTTGATTTTTTTTCTATCTCTATCTCTTTAAAACTCCATTTGTATATTTTTGTTCTGATTTGCACAAATCTTTCAATCCTTAAAGCTGCCAACATTAAAACGATTGTGAATTTGTGGATTTTTGGTTTTTGAGTTGATTGGGGGATTTGGGGATTTTTGGTTGTTTGAGTTGTTATTTGGGGATTTTTGTTTTTGATTTTTGATTTGGAGATGGCAGTGGCAGGATAGTGACGGGATCGATGATGGTGGTAGATTAGATTGAATGTGGTTGTTGATGGTGGTTGTTAGTGGCGGTGGAAGTGGGTGGTTGGTGGTGGGATGGTGACGGGTGGGTGGCGGATGTTCAATCTGTTGCTGGGTTTGATCGCTGAAGATCGGGTTCGGCTATGGTGGTTATGGGAGGTGATTAGGGGCGGCAGCGGTGGTTGTGTGAAGAGCAGTGGGTGAAGCCGAGAGAGATAGTTGATGGTGATGATGGGTTGATGGTGGTGGTCTTGCTAGAGAGAGTAGGAGAGAGAGAGCAGATATATTAATAATAATATTTTTTTATAAATATTTTGTTTTCTTTTCTTTTTTTTAAAATAATATTAAATAAATGGGTAAAAAGACTAAATTGTCCTTGTGTAATCTGATTTAACCAAAAAATCTAACTAGGTTAGGGCTAAAGGACACAACGTGTAGGATTTTGAAACGTTAAGGACAAAACTCATCAATTTTAAAGGTAGAGGACAGCGCCTGAAATTTGGGACAAACATAAAGGACAAAACTTGTAATTTACTATAACAGTAAATATGCATTTAAATTAAAAAAAAAATTAGCTTTTTTGAAAGGCAAAAATAAAGGACAAAACTTGTAATTTACTATAACAGTAAATATGCATTTAAATTAAAAAAAATTAGCTTTTTTGGAAGGAAAAAAAAGTTATGAACTGAATATTTACTTTCGTGATATTATATAAAACCAGCTTTGTTTTACATATCTTAACATAAGTGATTAATTCAACATTATAGATATGAGGATAGTGGAGGGTTCAAATGATGAAGGGGTATGGTCCCAAAAACGCCGCGCAAACCTCCAGTCAGGACGCGTGCAGGACCATACTCCTTAATCAACATATTTCTTATTGCCAACCTCGCGCGGGTTACAAACATACGTAACGATTCGGCGCGAGGTCTGAGCAAATGGAGACTTCATTTCTAACACTTAGCATTCTGCAAAGAACATTTGGAAGCCCCTAACCCCGTGCGGAGTAGTAGCGTGCCCAGCAAGAATCATGCGTGACTACGGCGCGAGGCTTATCCAAATAGTACACAAGGTACAAGTGACAGAAGCAAAGAGCCAATCAACGCCCTTCTGGCTCTGCTCAATCGTGCTCCACGATCATCTGACATGCAGAAGACAAAAAGTACTCAAGGACGCCTACATGGCACCAATCATAGGGCAGAGACAACTGCCCCACGATCTCCACTCACCTGCTGATGGCAGAAGGCCGGTCAGGCCGACAACAGTGACACGTGGCTCCAATCACATTGCGCCAGATAGGGAAAGCTCCTAGAAGCCACTAACGGTCGACACCAGCGAGACAAGGAACATATCCTCCATGTTGTCGCCTTCCGGCCCAAGGCCCATCAGCCCACATCCTCTTACACCTCTCCGGCTATAAATAGAGACCTCACTTCACAGGTTAATGCATTCCATTCCCTCTACTCTCACTTAATACTTAATTATCTCTCCAAAGCAGTCGCTTATTCTCACGCCGGAGCCCGGTTAAGAGGGAAACCCCCACATTCCCCTCTTAACGAGTAACGGTGTTCTGTTTTGCAGATAACCCTAGGCATTAAGGAGCTCAAGAAAGTATAAAAAAGATTAACCATCATGGTAGAAACATAAACCAAACTGATTAGTTCCTTAATTAGTTCTGTGTTTCTTCATTGGCGCCCACCGGTTTTTTTTACAAAAACACTTTCATCTTCTTTTTTCTGAGCTTTCGTTGTTTTTTCTTCCTTCGATCCTGGCTGGTCAAGGAATCGTTCCTGAGTTTGTTGGTCTTGGAGCAAACCCTAATGCAGCGTTGGGGGTGGATAATCAAAACATCCAACCCCAACATGTTGAAGAAATCGGCGAAATCGAAGCAGCCAACACTGGGGGTCCGCGCGGGAGCTTCACCCGCATCACTCAAACAACTACCCCAGGAAACAACGGTGCTGGACCTTCAAACCCAGCTTCACCTCAGAACATCTCGGCGCTACTAGGGCTACCAGAGGGCGAAACTCCAGCCTCATGGTACGCCAAGCAACTAGCCACCATTAATGAGGCATATCAATCCTTGAGCGCACAGCAAGCAGTCTTAACGGCAGAACCGTCCTTGGTTACACCAACCGGCCCCAGTCTCGGGGCGCGCCAGATACTACCACCACAGAGCGTCCAAAGAAGAGTTAACAGACCTCCCCCTACCCGGAGACTAAGCGTGCAGAACACGCGCGATACACGGGGAGAAACAGAAAGTTACTATGACGATCCGTCAAACTTCCAAAGAGGCCCAGTTCATAGCCGGCTCACGCCGCGCAACATGAACGACGAATGGGAAGATACTGACCCAAATGATCCAACTTGGGAGGATGATGAAGAATCTTCGGTCTTCAATCGACTATAGAGAAATCATGAATACTACAAACCAAGACAACATGTGGGGTACACTGAAGAGGCTGAACAAGACTTTCGCCTCGCCTATCGACCAGCTGAAGCTGTAGAACATTCCAAGTTCATTCCAAAAATCGCGCTCGCGCCGCTCAAAAGAGAGAAGTTACCTCCGACAGTCGGAAAGTTTAATGGATTGACTGATCCCGATGATCACGTTAGAGTTTTCACAAGCGTGGGCTGCTTGGGAGGATGGAATATGCCCATGTGGTGCCATCTGTTTATCCAAACGCTTACGGGGGCTGCTCGCGCCTGGTTCGACAGCCTTCCTCCGGGAAAGATAAAATTATGGGTAGATTTCAGGACTCAGTTTTTGGGTCACTTCAGTCAACAAAGACGATACCAGCGCGACACAGCCGAGGTTGAAGACATCTGGCGCAGAGATAATGAGGGGTTAGAAGATTTCATCACTCCCTTTAACAAAGAGTGCTTGGAAATCGGTGGCGTAAGTGAGCAACTCATGCGCTGCCATTTCAAGAAAGCCATCCGCTGTGATAGCCTAATTAGAACCATCACCGGGAAAGATGGAATGCCCAAGGAATGGGATAAACTCATGGAAGCCGCGAAGATAGTCGCGCAAACTGAAGAGTCACTCGCCAGAAACAACAGTTATCGTTCTGAAGATCGATTTTCTAAAGGGGATCACTCGCGCGACGACAACAGACGTAACAAAGGCAAAAACCATGGGTGGAAGGCCAACCACTCCAGAGGTTATAGTGAACGACCTCGTTATGAAGAACGGTCCCGCTACAAAGAAGACGCGTGAGATACTATTGATCGCATCGGCTACCGAAAGGCAGTCAGAGATGATAATCGAGAAAAGCATTGGACTCCGCTCATAAAAACACCAAAGGAGGTGCTAATGACGGAGAACCATGACTTTAAGGCTCCAAGGCCTATGACAAACAAAAAGGGGCAGGACCCCAATCTGTATTGTGATTTCCACAAGGATACAGGCCACTTAGCAGATGATTGTTACAGCTTACGACAAGAGATCGAGAGAGCGCTGAAGAGTGGAAAGCTGAGCCACTTGGTGAAAAACGTGCGCAAAGAGACTCGACAGCTCCATCGCCACGATGAGGGAAATCACAAGAAAGTCCGACGCTTAGAGACCCACATGGTTAACGGACCAAGGTATAGCGCGAGAGAAAAAGGCAAGAGACCTTATGAACCTTCATGGCAAGAGCAACAGGTCATTTTCCCGGTGGTGCGCGGGGGTCCTCGAGCCACACGACCCATCGTCATCACCGGTATCATCGGCCATTATGAAACTGAATACATCTTCATTGACCCGGGGAGTACAGCAGACATCATCTATGAGCAGTGCTTTAACCAGTTCGATGATGAAGACAAAGCGAGACTTGAACCAGTCGATTATCCACTGTCTGGATTCTGCAATGAGATGGTCTTCCCGCTAGGCCAGATCAGCTTCCCCGTTACACTCTCTGACGGGAAGCATTCAAGAGCAACGAACGTTAACTTCATGGTGATGCCTGTTAAGTCAAGACATGATGTGCTGATCGGGAGAGAGACGCAAGGTGAGCTGAATATGATAACCTCCACCCCTTACTCAGCGATTGGTTTCCCAACCAAAACAGGGGTGGCAATCATTTATGCAAAGAAAGAAGTGATGTCAACAGAAGAGATGCGCCCAACAAAAGCGGCGAAGGTTTCAACAACGGAGCCCGAAAAATGGGTTTTAAATCGCAAGTACCCGGAGCAAACGGTGATGATAGGCCACGCAATCTCACCAAACATCAAAACTCGCCTCAAGCAGCTCCTGTTCAAGAACATGGATATCTTCGCCGGGACTCCGGATGACATGACCGGAGTCCCGCGCGACATTACCGAGCACTGTTTAAACACCTACCCCTCTGTTGAACCGAAAGTCCAAAGAAGGCGCAGCTTAGGGGGAGATAAAACGAAAGCAATGAATGAGCAAGTATGCGAGTTACTCAAAGTCGGCATCCTGCGAGAAGTACGTTATCAAAGTTGGGTTGCGAATCCCGTAATGGTAGAGAAGTCTAGTGGAGGATGGCGAATGTGTGTTGACTATACCGATCTCAACAAGGCATGTCCTAAAGATTGCTACTCTTTGCCTGAGATCGACAAAAAGATTGACTCTCTTGCGCCATACAGATGGAAATGCTTCTTGGATTGCTACAAGGGGTACCATCAAGTTCAAATGAAGCTCGAGGATGAAGACAAGACGGCTTTTCGTACTGATCTTGGGATTTTTTGCTATACAAAGATGCCATTCGGCCTCAAAAACGCTGGTGCCACATACCAGCGCCTGATGGATAAGACCTTCGTGGGAGACATCGGGAAGCACATTGAGGTCTACATTGATGATCTGGTGGTCAAAAGTCCCGAAGAGGACCAAATGTTGAAGGACATCGAGAAAACGTTCAATTCATTGCGCAGCGTAAATATGAAGTTGAATCCAGCCAAGTGTTCTTTTGGCATGGAAGAAGGGAAGTTCTTAGGCTTCATAGTCACAAACGGCGGCTTTAAGGTGAATCCGGAAAAAGTCCAGGCAATAGAGCGAATGCCATCGCCGCGAACAATCAAAGAGATACAACGGCTGGCCGGCCGCCTGGCCGCGCTTAACCGCTTTTTATCAAATCACGCCGCGAAGTCGTACCCTTTTATCAGCACTCTGCGCAACTGTGTGAAGAAGCAAGAGTTCAGATGGACCCCTGAAGCAGAGAAGGCTTTTCAGCAAATGAAAGAATGTTTGATCGAGCTCCCTACCCTGACTGCACCGTTTGAAAAAGAACCACTTGTACTGTACTTATCTTCTTCAGATAAGGCAGTAGGATCGGTACTACTGGTGGAGAGAAATGGAGTTCAAACTCCAATTTATTACGTCAGCAGGGTACTCACTGACCCGGAAACAAGATATTCCACGATGGAAAAATTGGTGCTTGCGCTGCTACACGCCTCCCGAAGGCTGCGCAGATATTTTACAGGGCATGTGATCACCGTACTTACCAATTTCCATATCGGCATGATACTTCAAAAACCAGAAACATCCGGGCGGTTAGCAAAATGGGCCATCGAGCTGGGGGGCCACAACATTCTGTACAGGCCACGCCCAGCCATCAAGGGTCAAGTTCTAGCGGACTTCATCACAGAAGTCCCAGTTGAGAAAATCAAAGATTGTGAGCTGGTGGAGACTCCCGAAAAAGACACGACAAATGAGACTTGGATGCTTTATACTGATGGGGCCTCAAATGAGGACGGCGCGGGAGCTGGATTGCGCCTAGTAAGCCATGAAAACCATGAATTCACTTACGCCATCAAGTTGGATTTTAAAAACACCAACAACGAGGCGGAATACGAGGCATTTCTGGCAGGCTTGCGCCTCGCCATCAAAATGGGAGCTAAGAATCTACAAGCACACGTTGATTCACTACTGATAGCTAGCCAAGTTAACGGTATATACGATGCAAAGGGTGAGGTTATGGCCCTATATCTAGAGCAGGCAAAAGAGTTGCTTCAACAATTCAAGTCTCACAAGGTAATCCACATCAATCGCTCTGAAAACAAACCAGCTGATGCTTTGAGCAAGCTTGCTTCAACCTCCTTTCAACATCTCGCCAAAGATGTAAGGATTGAAGTACTCAAGCATCCATCAGTGCTGCTACGACAAGTCAACGTGATCGAGATAGGGCAGCCATCCTGGATGACCCCTATCATTCAATATTTGCAAGAAGGAGTACTCCCTGAAAGTAAAGCAGAGGCAAGGAAGATTCAGAACAAGGCCCTGCATTACGAAATGAATGGCGGTATCTTATACCGCAAGTCCTTCTTGGGGCCATTACTGCGCTGCGTGGACCCCCAAGATGCAAATTACTTGATCAGGGAGATCCACGAAGGGATCTGCGACATCCATGCAGGACCACGAATGGTTGTCGCGAAGATTGTGAACGCCGGATATTTCTGGCCAGGGATGCATGTTGATGCCCTGAAGGAGCTGCGCAAGTGCGATTCCTGTCAGCGGCACTCTCCAAAAACCTTACGCCCCAAGAACGATCTTATCCCCATATCCACTGCTTGGCCTTTTCAGCAGTGGGGAATTGACATGGTAGGACCTTTCCCAGAGGCTCCTGGCGCCGTCAAGTTTATAATAGTGGCCGTCGATTACTTCACGAAATGGGTGGAGGCCAAAGCCCTCGCCTCAACTACAGCCATGATGGTGCGCAAGTTCATTTGGGAACACATCATCTGCAGGTTTGGCCTACCACTCTAGATTGTAACAGACAACGACACCAACTTTGCGTCCGAAGACCTCCAGAAGTGGCTGAAAGAAATGAAAATCGAACACACCTTCTCCTCCGTTGCGCATCCTCAGGCCAACGGACAGGTTGAAAGTGTGAACAAGTGCATTGTCGATGGGATAAAGGCCCGACTGGGCACGAATCGAAGAGGCTGGGTGGACGAGCTCCCGAGTATCTTGTGGGCTCACCGAACAATGCCGAAGACAAGTACCGGCGAAACCCCTTTTAGCCTAGTCTATGGCTCAGAAGCGGTTATCCCGGCAGAAGTAGGTCTGCCCTCTCCGCGCTTGACAACAGTCAACGCAATCGACAACGAGGCAGAACGTCGTCTCGACTTGGATTTACTAGAAGAAAGGCGCGAAATTGCGCGAATTAAAGAAGCCAAGTACAAAACCCAACTGGAAAGGTACTACAATGCGCGTGTTCGCATTTGTACCTTCACTCCAGGGGAATACGTCTTTCGAGACAACGAAGCCTCAAACGTCGAACGCCCAGGAAAGCTAACACCCAAATGGGAAGGCCCATACTTAGTACATGCAGTGCTAGGGAAAGGGGCTTACAAATTGCGCACCCTGGATGGACACATCATCCCGCGCACATGGAACGCGCAACAACTGCGCAAATGCTACATGTGACTATTCTAGACCCTGCGCTTTTATCCGCTAATGTTGGACATGCGCCTTTTACTTTCCTATGTTGGCTAAACGCCTTTTACGTTACAAGCAATGTATGATTGGCCTAAGCGCCTGTTTCCAAGTCAATGAAAGCATACGACATGTTTTCCATTACTTTTTTGTTACAAATGCATGTTAAACTTCTGATTAGCACGAAAACACTCCAGTAACTTACGAGCTCTCAACTCACGCCTCCAAGGTCCTTCGCGAACATAGCGCGAGACCGGGAAATTACGCTCACACAAGAGCCACACTTACATTTATTCGTGCTAACTTAACCAAAGTTTCTAACAACAGTGCAATAATTGTAACGGAAAAACTAAACGAGCATTATATTTGAAACAAGCGCGACCGCGCAACAGTTAGACTAAAAGAGTGTCAATTCATTTGATTAGAAACAAGCGTAACCACGCAAAGGTTTACATTTCAAAACTTCTAAGGGAAAGTTACAGGGCACAAAGCCTAAAAGTACTAGCCTATTCAAAGCTATCATCATGCTTGTCACCATCACCAACACCATCACCTTTACCATCGCCATCATCACCCGCAGCTTCCTCCTCATCCGAGAGCTCAACGGTCTGCGGTGGGTCAAGGATATTCTTCAGCCGTTGACACCAGTCATCATGCTTCAGCGCATCAGTAACCAAATCCATCACCGGAATTGATAGATGGTCATAACCGTGTTCAGCGCGAGCTAGCTCAGCCTCAGCTTCATCAGTCACTGAGCAATGACTAGTGTCGAACTCCTGCCCGAGCATAACTATTGCATGTTGCGCACATTCAAGATAGCCTTTACGGTGACCAACTGCGAGGGAAGCATCTATAACGGCCGCAACAGCTTTATCCAATTCTCCAGCATTTAGGATGGAGTTGGCCATCTACAGCAAACACAATACTTAAGCCAACAAGTTGCAATAAATCAAAACGCAGTACTTAAGAAGAATCATACCAGCACCATTCCGCGCCCGCGCAGCCACTCGGCTTCAGAGACCAAAGTATCCACGATACCTTGAGCTTCGGAGTAGTTGTTTTGTGCTACATTAAGAGCGGTGGTTCTAATGTCTCGCGCCTCGTCAGCCTTTTGTTTGGCCTCTTGAGCAGTGGCTGCCTTAACCTTCTCAGCTTCGAGGTCGATTTCCAAGGATTCGCATTTATCAACCTGCTCGTTCAGGCGACGTTTCAGCTCAGCGATCTCGACATCCTTGGCCTGCAGGTCCTTGTCCTTACCAGACAACTGACCCTTCACTTCAGCAAGCTCAACTTAAAAAGGACAGGACTTAGGATATTTTGCAAACAAAGCACAGAAGGAAAAGGTATAAGTTGTACAAACCTCAAGCTGCTCCTTAGCAGCCTTAGCAGCTTGCCCATCCTCGAGCTTCGCCGTCAACTCCACAACCTTGGCTTCAAGGTTGACAATCTTGTTACGAGCCGCGGCCGCGCGCTCATTGTCCTTCTCGCATATGCGCTTGAATTCGGATTTCTCCTTTGCCAACTGCTGTTCAGCAGCTTGAAGCTTGCTTTTAAGGCCCTCGCGCCCCCACTCTTCTGACTTTCGGTCAGCCTCGAATTTCGCTTTTTCCTCATCAAAAGCAGCTCTCGACTTCTCCAAGTCAGTAGCACGCCTCAATATCCGATCACGATATTTTTCCCAGTCATCCCTCTCCCTAACCATTGTCCGCCACTCGCGAACAATTTCCTGGTTAGCGGCGCGGGTGTTGGCCTCGCCAACAACATAAGCATTATATAGCCCGCTGTGAGTGCGCGCCCTTTGGCGATCAACCTCGCCAGGAGGAATGGAGTTCAGCAGCCAGTCGCGACAAGGCGCGAACTCTTGAAAGGTATCCTTTTGCTTTAACCCCCATGGCGAATTATGCGGAGAGTCACCACGACTCTCTTCAGTATACGACTTGTAATAAATATCCCCCAAGGTATCCCGGGGGCCTATCGGAGAGCGCGGCGGCGCACCATGTTTTACACCACCCGAACCTGCCGCCGAACCAGAAGCGGCACCCTTTCCAGTAGAAATCCCAACTGACTTGTCAGCAGCAGATTTCTCCTTCTCTTTCTCCTCCTCGGCTAGCTTCTTCTTCTCCTGCTCAGCCAGCTTCTTCTTCTCCTGCTCAGCTAGCCTGTTTTTCTCCTGCTCAACCAACCTTCTCTTCTCATCCTCAGCCTTCTTCCGTCGATCTTCATCAGCTTCGGCTTTCCTACGCGTCTTATCAGCCTTCCTCTTCTCTTCTTCAGACGCACTTTTCTCTGTCGCACCAGTTTTCCCCTTCTCGACTTCGGCAGCATGCTTTGCCTTATCAGATTCCACCGTTTTAAGAGGCTTAACAGTAACCTTCGGCCTCTTATGCGCCGGCTCTAGGGGATCTACAAACACCACCCCTTTTTCAGGGGTCTTCTTTTTAAACTCTGCAAAAACTAAGTGTTAAAAAGAGCGAAGGTAACAGAATAGCGTGACTAAAAAACTAACCCGGAGAAACTTTGTAAAGCGAGCGCAAGTTGCTCCGTTTCCCAATCAAGGGAACCTCACCAGCTCCGGGCGCAACTGACACACCAGCTGTAGTTTCGCTTCTAACTCTCTTTCTGCTGATCAACTTTTCAGCAGCCTCCTCCTCTTCGTCTTCCTCGTCTTCATGCGCAACAGAGGACGGAGTAGCGCCAGCATCTGGGTTACGAGAACCCGCGCTACCTCCACTTTTCGAGCCACCCGCTCCAGCTTTCTTCTCGCCTGCACGCGACAAGCCTTCAAGTGAGTCACTAATTATCACATAATCTTTCAAGTCACTCTGACGAAGCCGAAGAGTACCTTTATCAGCAGCACCAGCAGCTGCGCGGCTACTCCCACCTTTTTTACTCGTCACTTCCGGCTCAAGGTTGATCACTTTCTTCTTCCTGGGCGGTTTTTTCTTCTCTTCAGGGTCGATGCCTAAATCGCGCAGCACACTTGCAAAGATGGTAGACCAGGAACTTAACTCCCCGGTTGAGGACCCCACAGACTCTTCGCTGGAAAGATAGACAACCTCTTTCCCAGCAGAAGTGACAGAGCGCAAGGGACGAGGGTTAGGTATTAGCGCACCTTCAGTCGCGGTAGGCAGCGCGGCAAATGCATCAGCAACCGGGTACATGAAATTACCCTTGATTTGTTCATACCAATACTCCTCCCCAGCCCGGAGCGGGCGCACGCTCATAGACCCACCAAAGGTAGAGAACGCAGCTTGATACAGGCGCGCCTCTACGAGACAAATTGTATAAATAAACAGTTGCGAAACAGAAATCAGCAAAACAAACGAAATAGCTAACCTTTATCCTGAAACTTTAACACAGGGACGTCTTTGCTCTCAGGCGGCCATTAATCACTCATCTGCGCCGCGACAAGGACATTTTCTCCAAACACTCGGTTTGGAGTTGAAGTAAGCTGCTTATACCAAGCCTCATTTTTCGAAATCGCCAGATCCTCTTTCACAATCGATTCCGACCATGCGCGGAAGGTCATGGCGATCGGGATTACCTCCTCCCGGATATAGAAAAACTTTGGTTTCCAGTCATGGAAACGCTTGGGGGGGGGGGGGGGGTTCAGCAATATCTTCTTTGCGGCGCCACGACTGGCGAAAGAATAGAAACCCATATTTCTTTGAAGCTGATAAAAAGCCCGGAATTTCTCAACAGTCGGCTCGATATCATGAGATCGACATAAAAACTCGAAGTGTCGTACTCTCACCATCCCTGGTGGACTTAGCTGAGATATATGAAACCCATAGAACTGGAGAATATAGGCCAAAAAATTCATCGCCGGCAATCGGAAGTTGCCTTGATGGAAGAAATCTTCAAACAACGTTATATAACCCGGCGGTGCATCGGCGGTGCATCGGCGGCCGTCTGGTTTTGACCGGGGTACCTAGCATCCCATTCCGGTGGGAACCGGAAACCCCGTACTATTTGTTCAAACAAACCCAAATCCCACCGGAGAACCGGAACAGGACCTTTTTCCCCGGGATGGTCTTCTTGATGTTCTTCAGCCATGATAAAGAATTAAGGATTTCTTCGAAGACTCTGGATAAAAACTTGAAGATATGCCGAAAGAGTTTGAAGACCTGCTACGATGTTCTTCAGAACGTTGAAGATTCAAAGAGAATTCGAGAGGAAATAAGTAGAAGAGTAGAAGAGAAAGTGATCATCCCTCATGCCTCTTCGGATATATATACCCATCGCATTTAATGCGATGGGTAACCGTGCCGAAATCGCCGCGAGCGAGGCCAATCAGAAAACGCCACGTAAGGCGTATTTCCCGGAGTGACGGTTACCACGCGCGCGTGGGCCTCACTCTCTGACGGAAATACGATTCGTCAGGGACAAGTTGATGACAACCGTCAGAGGTTAACTCAAACGTCACCAACCACGACTTTTTTACCAACCTGTCAGAAATTTAAATTTCGAGGATCTTCCCGCCTAAGACTTCAAAAGCTTAATTCAGAGGTTATCCATGACGCGCAATACGCATGGCTACCCAAAGCATGACCAACTGCCAAGCGCCTAACCGCGCCATAACAAGTGATAACACACTCGTACGCGCGCGGCGACGCAACGAAAAACAAGCATTTTACTATAATTTTTTCTAAGTCCAGAGCTCCAACCACTTGCTTCACGCATGGTGCAGCACTGGACTGGGGGGACTTGAAGGGGTATGGTCCCAAAAACGCCGCGCAAACCTCCAGTCAGGACGCGCGCTGGACCATACTCCTTAATCAACATATTTCTTATTGCCAACCTCGCGCGGGTTACAAACATACGTAACGATTCGGCGCGAGGTCTGAGCAAATGGAGACTTCATTTCCAACACTTAGCATTCTGCAAAGAACATTTGGAAGCCCCTAACCCCGTGCGGAGTAGTAGCGTGCCCAGCAAGAATCATGCGTGACTACGGCGCGAGGCTTATCCAAATAGTACACAAGGTACAAGTGACAGAAGCAAAGAGCCAATCAACGCCCTTCTGGCTCTGCTCAATCGTGCTCCACGATCATCTGACATGCAGGAGACAAAAAGTACTCAAGGACGCCTACATGGCACCAATCATAGGGCAGAGACAACTGCCCCACGATCTCCACTCACCTGCTGATGGCAGAAGGCCGGTCAGGCCGACAACAGTGACACGTGGCTCCAATCACATTGCGCCAGATAGGGAAAGCTCCTAGAAGCCACTAACGGTCGACACCAGCGAGACAATGAGCATATCCTCCATGTTGTCGCCTTCCGGCCCAAGGCCCATAAGCCCACATCCTCTTACACCTCTCCGGCTATAAATAGAGACCTCACTTCACAGGTTAATGCATTCCACTCCCTCTACTCTCACTTAATACTTAATTATCTCTCCAAAGCAGTCGCTTATTCTCACGCCGGAGCCCGGTTAAGAGGGAAACCCCCACATTCCCCTCTTAACGAGTAACGGTGTTCTGTTTTGCAGATAACCCTAGGCATTAAGGAGCTCAAGAAAGTATAAAGAAGATTAACCATCATGGTAGAAACATAAACCAAACTGATTAGTTCCTTAATTAGTTTTGTGTTTCTTCAAATGAGAATAAATGTTTTGTAAGAACAAGAAAAAAAAAGTTTCAACCAATAAGAATAATTCATTTTATTTCATTTAATATTTGCATTTAATTTTAATGTAGAGTATATTTGTAAATTTACATAGATCATTAATTTTCTAGTCTTCCTCTTTAATAGCAAACTAAATTAAATTTGTAACTTATTTTCAAAATATATATTTTTTTCAAAAAAAAAAATAATTTTGAGTGTAGGACAAATTACTAGGTGTGTAGGATAAATTACGAGTTGTGTAGGATAAATTTAAATATGTGTAGGATAAAGTTCGATATGTGTAGAATAACTTTTTATGTTGTGTAGGACAACTTTTTATGTGTGTAAGCAAAAAAATAGTGTAGAGAATAATTGTCTTTATGAGTAATTAATTACTTAAATATAGTAATAAATGAGATGAAAGAAAAACTACTTAATATTCTACAATTGTACCCTTTGTTATTTTTCTTCTCAATTAAATTTTCTTCTCAAATGAACCTCCCCCCATGAGGATAATTAATTTAGTAAATAAAATATTGAGTAAATTGCCAAAATCGTCCCTGGGGTTTGGATATGTTTGTCAGTTTCATCCAAAACAATTTTTTTGTACCATATTGCCCTTCACTTTTGGGATTTTTTGTCATTTTTATCTAAACGTCTAATTTTTTTTTTTTTGCCAAAATCATCTCTAAGATTTGTGATTTTTTGCCATTTTCATCCAAAAGTCTAACAATAAAATAAAGCAAATTAGACATTTGGATGGAAATAGTACAAAGTCTCAAAAGTGAAGAGCCATATTGTCACACCCCAACCGATGGCAGAAACATCGGGGCATGGCACTGAGCGAAACAGATTGTCCATGAGTATCCATAACAACTATTAATTACCAGAGATTTAAATGGCATGCCCCATACCATAACATATCCAAATAAAACAGTTATTACAAATAATTGTCTCAAAAACAAACACTGTTCCGACAACTCAGATTTAGCGTGACATAACTAGACCCCTAGCTTGATTCACCAAAGCACAGCATTCCTAGCATCTTAGGCACCTGTCACATATGTTAAAATAAAGGTCAATACACATAGTGTAAAGGTGAGCATACAAGTTTAATAGTATATAGTAGCGAAAGTGAGTTTACGCATAACCAGCATGTAACATGTATATTGTGAAGCAAGTAGGTTATTGACAATGAAATATGCACAGATGTGACTGCGAGTTGTAGAGTGCGCAACACATATCACCACTGTAACACGTGAAGAAATACCCTTAGCAACCCCCGTCCACGACAGGTGCTGAGTCCAAACTATAGTACTATCGTTGCTAAGGTGTCAGGCAACAATCACTATGTAAACATAACATACAAGCATTCATCGAGTAACACATATAACATGCAGTAGAGGTTAGCATATAAAAGTGTTTGCGTTGTGTGATCGATGTGATTTAGTATAAGTAACATATGTAACACCCAAAAGTGCTTAAAGCAAAAAGGGATCTAGTATACTCACAGATCGTGTTTAGTAAATAAACACTCTCTTGGATTGAAGGGAGCGCTAAGAGATTAGCCTGAACAGTTAACGATAGCATAAGCGAAGAACGTCGCGTAAAACGGTACACGTGAAACAAGCGACGAGTGGTCATCCGGTCGGATGACAATCCGAACGGATGGTCATTCGATCGGATGGCAATCCGTTCGGATGGTCATCCGGTCGGATGGCCATTCGCTCAGATTGCCTCTCGTTTTGGATGGATATGTTTGTGTATGATGGCTTTGAAGTTTTCGTTGTAGCATTTTGAAAACAGAGAAATATCTCTGCCTTTCAGGTCGTCCGGTCAAACGGTCGTTCGATCGGAGGGCGATCTGTCCGGCGAGATATTTTTCAGAGAACAAGTTCACAGCAGGATTGTCATTCAATCGGATGGTCTATCGATCGGATGGCAGTCCGTTAGAAACTAATGATTTTTGAAAATCGAGAAAATTTTTTAAGTGTTGAGCAAAGATGTCATCCGATCGGATTGTCGTTCGATCAGATGGCAATCCGATCGGACGGCAGTTTGTCTGGTGACTTTCTTGTTTTGAAATTAAGTTGAAAGTTTACGGTTTGGTCGAGACGGTATGACCACATGTTAAACAACAGGAAGACCCACCAAGTTCAAGTTACCTGGTCGGATGGGAACCACCCCAGTCCGTTCAGCTGACTGTCTGTGATGGTTGTTCATGTTCAACCAGTGAATCGGTCGTCTCTTCCGATGAAATTCATTCTCAGTCCAACCCTTCACTATAGAGTGAGTTGAAGGCCCGAACGAGTTCTGATTCTATCGGTTTTGAGCTAGAGAGTGTAAAAGAGTTGGAAGAAAGTTGTGAAACCATCTTTCAATCCTTTTAAACTAGGAAAATGTTTAGATTTATGCAGAAACAATGTTTAATCATGTGGAAATCATGTAGGTCTGAGTTGTTCTTGGTGGAATGAGGCCAACCCTTGAAGTTCATAAGAACCCCATGATGACATCATCCTAGAACTCCCGAAATCCATTGATTTCATGGTTAAAAGTGAAGATTCGAATGTGAAAATGATGAAGAAGTGTGTGTAGATGATGGATGTACAAGATTTGAGTTGAAAACTTACAAGAATCGCGAGAAATCGAGAGAAAAAAGGGCTTGAGCGTGCTGGTCGAAGTGAGAGCTATCACATCACTATTTGTGAGGTGACAGGAGGTATTTATAGGGTTTCCAAAAGAGGAAAGAGGGCGCACCAGTCTCGGATTGGATGGCCATCCGATCGGATGGTCATCCGTTCGGATGACCATTCGATCGAATGGTCATTCGATCGACTGGTCGTCGCGAGTTGGTTTTCGTGTTTTCGTTTCGTGAGTTGAGTTTTGCGATACGTTGTGAGTAAGCGATGCGATAGTATCACCCATTAGTTATACAAATAACCTAACTACTAAATACCATAAATATAAACCTTGTATCTCGAGTTTGCGATGAGATTGCGTTGCGATAGAGTTGCGATTGCGATTAAACATCTCAACATGAACATAACATGCACAAGTAACACATAATAGCACACACACGTAAAACAATATCCATAACCTATAGTTCGGGTTGCGAATGCGATTGCGATGCGATAAGCGATAAGTTGATTAACTGCGATTAAATAGCGATTAAACCTCGATTGTTAATAGATACTCCACATAATACAACTAAAGCGATTCACATCAGAATATCGACTACAAGTCAAAGAGTACAATTCCATAGTAAAGCAAGGAGTGACAGATCGCAATTAGCAATCTTTTCTTTCTTTGACTTTGACTCGTACTTTGACTTTCAAAATGTTGGTTGTTACACATATGGTAAAATAAAATTGTTTTGGATGAAACTAGCAAACATGCACAAACCTCAAGGACGACTTTGACAATTTACTCTAAAATATTAAAACCTCAACTACTGTTTATGTGTTGAATGTAAACTGGTTAATGACTCGAGTTGCTATTGAACTACTCGAAATCAGCTCACTAAAAGAACAAATGGATCCGAACTTTAAACCGAGTTCTCTAAAGAAACTACAATTATAAATATATATAAAAATGATTGTACATGTATAAAATAACTAATTAATCAATAAGCTATAAATGAGTCAAGAGAGATATTCGAGTTCGAAATTCAAAAATTCCTAATGAGCCAATCTCAAGTTTTGATATAAAACTAAAACGAGCCAAATTTGT
>JARYGA010047147.1:0-36971 GCA_030545235.1 Helianthus tuberosus
CGTTTCATGGAAAACGTGCCTTAATCCCATCCGTACATGTGTTGAAATGTTATGGTGTTTAGGTGTTTAAATTCCATCCATACATGTGTTGCAAAGTTATGGTGTTTAGGTGTTTAAATTCCATCCATACATGTGTTGCAAAGTTATGGTACCAAAATTCCATCCTTATCCGCTGACTAAGCAAGTTTAGAATGTGTGGTTGTGAATTAAACAACGGCTAATACATCGAATCTGGTCCCGAATGCGAAAAACGAACCAAATGACGCGACGAATGGATTTTTCTTATGGCGAACACTAAAATAAAATATTTTAGTGCTTACATAAATTTTTGGATGTCCGGATGTATTCAGAACGTAAGTTATGCGCGAAAATGCAAACCTGTGCACTTTTTGACACTTTTAGTCCCTGAATGACCCAAAAGTTTATTTTAGCACACCGAACCCATTAAAGCCTATTTCTAAGATATGTAAAGGATATTTATGGTGTGTTTAACTTATGGTCATGTTCCGGAATGTCTGTTACAGTTCAAATTGGCGTACTTTCGCAGTTTGTCAACTTTAGTCCCTGTAAGCGATTTAACTTGATTTCACCACACCAAACCTTCCAAAACTTATATATAAGTTATGTAAAGGTTATTCAAGGTATGTTAAGCCTATTTCACTATTCCGGAGTGTTCGTTGGATTAAACTGGTTATATTTACGCATTAGTGCGCGTATAACCTTCCAGAAAGCGATTTAGAGTTTGAAATCGAACAAGAGTTGATATGTGCAAAAGATACACATATTTATACAAGTCCAAAGTATGAAATACAATATTTCATTGGTTTGGCATTTGTTTGATGGTTGAAATGACACAGGTGTTACATAAGACATTGTAACACTTTTAATCAATAAAACGAAACTTCAATTGCCATAGATTTGAAACAATTAATTCTGTTACAACACTCCCCGACATTTCCGCCATGTTTTGTATGTTCCACGTGGTCGGGGTGTGACAGAAAAGATGGTATCAGAGCCAATGGTTATAGGGAATTAGGTTATTAGTAATGCTTTGACCTAGTCTATAACTTTCTTAGGACCCTAACGCGAGTTTACTTACGTTTAGTCATAAAACAATACCGTCACCTATCCTTAGGCGACTACCACAACAAGAACATAAATTTCAAAACCGCTTTGAAAACTAATCATCTGTTCTAGGATGATTGATTACTAGGTTTTGAACCCTCTATTATAAGGTTTTGAACCCTTTGAGTTTTCAAAAATCTCGTCAAGGTTTTGGGTTTTAAATAATGTGAACACGTGCAAACTGGAAGGGTGAATGCCTGTATTCTGAGTTTTCTGTCTAGGCAAGCACTTCGTATACATCTCATCAGACGCGAGACCAGTTGTGCTTACCTGGGAATTCTTGGGATGAGTGTTCACTTATAGAAGAGCATGTCTTCGCGATACATTATTTTTGACCCGCTTACTTTGATTAGTCACTGTCTCATTTGTTTGCCTTTGGTAACAAACAAATGGTCACAATCTAAATGCCTTGTCATTTTCTTTTGACTATCTTTCGCTTGTTTCCTCTTATACCTTTTGTTATCTTCAAGATGCTTCTTCATCGCAACGACAATGTCCGAACCAGGTGCTACAATTGCCCAACAAATAGGCGTCGTACTCCAGAAGACCGTTGATTTAGCTATCACCATGACTCATCTCAGGGATAAAGCCGTGCAAGGGAACCGCTCCTTGGAGAAATCAATGCAACCGTCATCATCCAAATCAAATACCCTGTTACAAATGTACCCACGGTGTACGATGGAGACATTTGGTTAACATGTGTTGCTTTGCTGTTCAAAGCAAGGCAGTTGCAAACCCTGTTGCTGCTTAACCTTCAAGTTCTGCTTCATATGTCGCCTTGGCATATCTAGCGCCTCAACCTCATAAACTTTATACCTTGTGTATCGACTTAAGCACGCCTAGTGCAAGGTGTCGAAGCACCTCTCGTTACACAAATTCCAAAATCCATGAAGGATCTTTCTATCCTCATAATCAGATCCTTGTGGATAAATATCACTCAAATCGGAGCCCTTAATTGAATTATTCGTATGCCTTAATACGTACATTACAATTCAATAAGGACAAAGCCGAATTCTTATTTAGATCTTCCTATCTTCATAGATAGATTCTTGAAAATGATTAAAGTACCAAATGAAATCCACGAATTGGATTCCTGGTGTACTTTGAGTATCCGCGTCCAAAGATAACAAATTAATAACCAAGTTAAACAATTATGTGATTATGTGCTTATGTGTTCCCTTTTATGTTTTTGTGTGATCCAAATTCTTGTCATCCAAATCCTCGTAGAATCTTCCATATCTTTGGGTGCTATATTAAATCCTCAACGGGCTTGTACGTAATAGTAAAGACCCTTGGATTATATTGTACCATTCCATAATTAGACCCTGAGAGGTCTAGGTAAACAGATTGATCCAAAAATCTGGTTAGGAATATCATGTGATGATATAGCTGAAAGGACTCCTTGGTGGCCTAATTTAAAAGGATCCTTTGTCGATCTAATTAAAAGGACCCTATGGTAGTTTAGTCACACTCATCATCAGGTTTGATTTTTCCTCCCCTTCACATTTCAGACAAATTGTGCGGACTATGCAAGGAATTGCGGAATTATGGATGCATACATAATTATGAAATTCAGTGCACCGAAACCACAGTGAATTTTGTCATGTGTCTAGAGTCTATTCCGTTCATTTTTGTTTCAGAAGATGTAAAATGACTATTCCGTTCATTTTTGTTTCTGAAGATGTAAAATGACTATTCCGTTCATTTTTGTTTCTGAAGATGTAAAATGACTATTCCGTTCATTTTTGTTTCTGAAGATGTAAAATGACTATTCCGTTCATTTTTGTTTCTGAAGATGTAAAATGACTATTCCGTTCATTTTTGTTTCTGAAGATGTAAAATGACTATTCCGTTCATTTTTGTTTCTGAAGATGTAAAATGACTATTCCGTTCATTCTTGTTTCTGAAGATGTAAAATGACTATTCCGTTCATTTTTGTTTCTGAAGATGTAAAATGACTATTCCGTTCATTTTTGTTTCTAAAGATGTAAAATGACTATTCTGTTCATTTTTGTTTCTGAAGATGTAAAATGACTATTCTGTTCATTTTTGTTTCTGAAGATGTAAAATGACTATTCTGTTCATTTTTGTTTCTGAAGATATAAAATGACTATTCTGTTCATTTTTGTTTCTGAAGAGGTTGTGGAAAATGACTATTCTGTTCATTTTTTGTTTCTAAAGAATGCCTGTTGAGAATAACTCTGTTCATTTTTCATTTCTGAAAAATGTTCGTTAAAGAGAAATTACAGGATTACGTCTTGTTCATCTTTGATGGTTATTTAACACAAAGTCACAAATAGACTCCTACGAATTAATTTCGGGACGAAATTTCCTAAAGTAGGGGAGACTGTGACACCCGTGTCACTGCGACCATCAAACAAATGCCAAACCAATGAAATATTGTATTTCATACTTGGGATTTGTAAAAATATGTGTATCGATTTCACATATCAACTCTTGTTTCGATTTCAAGCTCTAAATCGCTTTCTGGAAGGTTATACCCGCACTGATGCGTAAATATAACCAGTTTAATGCAACGAACACTCCGGAATAGTGAAATAGGCTTAACATACCTTAAATAACCTTTACATAACTTATATATAAGTTTTGGAAGGTTTGGTGTGGTGAAATCAAGTTTAATCGCTTACAGGGACTAAAGTTGACAAACTGCGAAAGTATGCCAATTTGAACTGTAACAGACCTTCCGGAACATGACCATAAGTTAAACATACCATAAATATCCTTTACATAGCTTAGAAATAGGCTTTGAGGGGTTCGGTGTGCTAAAATAAACTTTTGGGTCATTCAGGGACTAAAAGTGTCAAAAAGTGCACAAGTTTGCATTTTCGCGCATAACTTACGTTCTGAATACATCCGGACATCCAAAAATTTATGTAAGCACTAAAATATTTTATTTTAGTGTTCGCCATAAGAAAAATCCATTCGTCGCGTCATTTGGTTCGTTTTTCGCATTCGGGACCAGATTCGATGTATTAGCCGTTGTTTAATTCACAACCACACATTCTAAACTTGCTTAGTCAGCGGATAAGGATGGAATTTTGGTACCATAACTTTGCAACACATGTATGGATGGAATTTAAACACCTAAACACCATAACTTTGCAACACATGTATGGATGGAATTTAAACACCTAAACACCATGACTTTGCAACACATGTATGGATGGAATTTAAACACCTAAACACCATAACTTTGCAACACATGTACGGATGGGATTAAGGCACGTTTTCCATGAAACGATCTTAACGGTTCGGGTATTCCTATAAATACCCATCCACCCCCATTGCTAAAATCACTAGAACTTTGATTTGAGAAACTCTAAGTTGAAACTATTGTTTCATACCTGAGATTTTTGAATCGAGGTTAGCATTCGGGGACCCTTCGTAAGTCTTCTTTCGTTCTTTTCCTTATTTTACTGCTTTTCGAGTCAGAAAGTCAAACTTTGTTTGACTTTCAGCGTTGGCCAGTAATGGTCAATGCGAAGTTCGTTTGAACTTCGCAACGTGATTGTAATCACGATGGTCATAGTCCCTTGGGACTATGCCTACAGATTACCACGTTGTCTAGGGTCGTAGGGTAAGCGATCTGATAAATCGCTTATACCTCGAACCCGAGCCAGTTTGGTCGATCATTAGGATCCGACCAAATACATTAGGTGATCCTAGTATAGGGCATAACCTTCCGAGGTTATACCCTATGGTCACATCGTTTAAGTAGTTGTATGATAGGAAGTTTATATGCCTTAGGTAAATTACCAGAATACCCTTTTCATGTATAATTGGTAATTAAGCATATGTAACCTAAACCTTTGTCACATAACTGATTATGTAACATGTTTAAGGCATATAACACTTGTCATAGGACTAGTTAGGCGGTCCGAACGCGTTTCACGCGAACGACGCGTTAAAGTAGCATAAGCTACCTAAACGGGTCGTAATGGGTCGTAGACACTTAGGTTAAGTTTCATTTAGTATGTAGGCTTTGTTAAACCAAATGACACGAGTCTCTACACTCGTTTGGTTTACAAACCCTAATGCTACCCGATCTTCCGATTTAGGTCCGGTTTATTAATGTAGCTACCTATACTAGGTGCCGTTTGATATCCGCGATCTCTAGCATTGTTTGGTTGTTACTCAAGGACTTCTGAGCAATCTCAGGTGAGTACATAGACCCCTCTTTTACTGTTTTCCAAACTGTTTTGGGGTGGAACACATGTGCCTACTTGTTACTTTCATGCTTTCCTGTTTTAACATCATATACTGCTATGTTCGTTAGTACATTATAGTACATGATTTTATAGACATTTCGGCATAGACATTTTAACATGATTGACATTTGATCATGCATTTCCCACAAAACATAACTTTGATTTAAACCAAGATTTACTTCAATACTTTGTTTTTGTGCATATGGTTTAGTTGAGACATTTCACTTGCCATACATGACATCTTGACATAGACGTTTGACATGGATATTTGACATAGACATTTGACATGGATATTTGACATAGACATTTTGATATGATTTACATCTTGACATGAACACTTTGACATATTACCCAATACATTTGACAATTGATTTAAACATAGACTTCTTACATTGGTTGGTTTGGTTTGATTAAGTGATTAAGTAACGATGCGTGTGTAATATGATACAAGCATGGTGGATACGCCGCTGGTACTTCCTATATATAAGTGTTTGTATGGTATTACATATCATAGCGTTATTTGAATCATTTCAGTTTGAGACATAGAACATTTTATACAAATAACATACTTTTCACAAGACATTGATTTATAAACATCTTATCTTATGCAAACATATTTTACTTGGTTATTCATTTAACCCTACATTTATTTATACTTATCATCTGATCTTATCGATTTTCAAATGATTTACAAAGCAAAGCAAATAACAAGGTTCATGGCTAAACATTTTCTCAAACATAAGTCATGAAACCTATTTTCACAAAACCTATGTATCTCACAGGCATTTTTATGCTGACGTACCTATTTTCACATGTGTTTTTCAGGAACTGTTGCATAAGATGATCAAGATACACATAGGCAGACTTGGGCTTTAGTGACAATAAAAGATGCAAGACTAGTTAATTAGGTTGTATTTCTTGTTTGTTAAGACATTGTAACACTTTTAATCAATAAAACGAAACTTCAATTGCCATAGATTTGAAACAATTAATTCTGTTACAACACTCCCCGACATTTCCGCCACGTTTTGTATGTTCCACGTGGTCGGGGTGTGACAGAAAAGATGGTATCAGAGCCAATGGTTATAGGGAATTAGGTTATTAGTAATGCTTTGACCTAGTCTATAACTTTCTTAGGACCCTAACGCGAGTTTACTTACGTTTAGTCATAAAACAATACCGTCACCTATCCTTAGGCGACTACCACAACAAGAACATAAATTTCAAAACCGCTTTGAAAACTAATCATCTGTTCTAGGATGATTGATTACTAGGTTTTGAACCCTCTATTATAAGGTTTTGAACCCTTTGAGTTTTCAAAAATCTCGTCAAGGTTTTGGGTTTTAAATAATGTGAACACGTGCAAACTGGAAGGGTGAATGCCTGTATTCTGAGTTTTCTGTCTAGGCAAGCACTTCGTATACATCTCATCAGACGCGAGACCAGTTGTGCTTACCTGGGAATTCTTGGGATGAGTGTTCACTTATAGGAGAGCATGTCTTCGCGATACATTATTTTTGACCCGCTTACTTTGATTAGTCACTGTCTCATTTGTTTGCCTTTGGTAACAAACAAATGGTCACAATCTAAATGCCTTGTCATTTTCTTTTGACTATCTTTCGCTTGTTTCCTCCTATACCTTTTGTTATCTTCAAGATGCTTCTTCATCGCAATGACAATGTCCGAACCAGGTGCTACAATTGCCCAACAAATAGGCGTCGTACTCCAGAAGACCGTTGATTTAGCTATCACCATGACTCATCTCAGGGATGAAGCCGTGCAAGGGAACCGCTCCTTGGAGAAATCAATGCAACCGTCATCATCCAAATCAAATACCCTGTTACAAATGTACCCACGGTGTACGATGGAGACATTTGGTTAACATGTGTTGCTTTGCTGTTCAAAGCAAGGCAGTTGCAAACCCTGTTGCTGCTTAACCTTCAAGTTCTGCTTCATATGTCGCCTTGGCATATCTAGCGCCTCAACCTCATAAACTTTCTACCTTGTGTATCGACTTAAGCACGCCTAGTGCAAGGTGTCGAAGCACCTCTCGTTACACAAATTCCAAAATCCATGAAGGATCTTTCTATCCTCATAATCAGATCCTTGTGGATAAATATCACTCAAATCGGAGCCCTTAATTGAATTATTCGTATGCCTTAATACGTACATTACGATTCAATAAGGACAAAGCCGAATTCTTATTTAGATCTTCCTATCTTCATAGATAGATTCTTGAAAATGATTAAAGTACCAAATGAAATCCACGAATTGGATTCCTGGTGTACTTTGAGTATCCGCGTCCAAAGATAACAAATTAATAACCAAGTTAAACAATTATGTGATTATGTGCTTATGTGTTCCCTTTTATGTTTTTGTGTGATCCAAATTCTTGTCATCCAAATCCTCGTAGAATCTTCCATATCTTTGGGTGCTATATTAAATCCTCAACGGGCTTGTACGTAATAGTAAAGACCCTTGGATTATATTGTACCATTCCATAATTAGACCCTGAGAGGTCTAGGTAAACAGATTGATCCAAAAATCTGGTTAGGAATATCATGTGATGATATAGCTGAAAGGACTCCTTGGTGGCCTAATTTAAAAGGATCCTTTGTCGATCTAATTAAAAGGACCCTATGGTAGTTTAGTCACACTCATCATCAGGTTTGATTTTTCCTCCCCTTCACATTTCAGACAAATTGTGCGGACTATGCAAGGAATTGCGGAATTATGGATGCATACATAATTATGAAATTCAGTGCACAGAAACCACAGTGAATTTTGTCATGTGTCTAGAGTCTATTCCGTTCATTTTTGTTTCAGAAGATGTAAAATGACTATTCCATTCATTTTTGTTTCTGAAGATGTAAAATGACTATTCCGTTCATTTTTGTTTCTGAAGATGTAAAATGACTATTCCGTTCATTTTTGTTTCTGAAGATGTAAAATGACTATTCCGTTCATTTTTGTTTCTGAAGATGTAAAATGACTATTCCGTTCATTCTTGTTTCTGAAGATGTAAAATGACTATTCCGTTCATTCTTGTTTCTGAAGATGTAAAATGACTATTCCGTTCATTCTTGTTTCTGAAGATGTAAAATGACTATTCCGTTCATTTTTGTTTCTAAAGATGTAAAATGACTATTCTGTTCATTTTTGTTTCTGAAGATGTAAAATGACTATTCTGTTCATTTTTGTTTCTGAAGATGTAAAATGACTATTCTGTTCATTTTTGTTTCTGAAGATGTAAAATGACTATTCTGTTCATTTTTGTTTCTGAAGAGGTTGTGGAAAATGACTATTCTGTTCATTTTTTGTTTCTAAAGAATGCCTGTTGAGAATAACTCTGTTCATTTTTCATTTCTGAAAAATGTTCGTTAAAGAGAAATTACAGGATTACGTCTTGTTCATCTTTGATGGTTATTTAACACAAAGTCACAAATAGACTCCTACGAATTAATTTCGGGACGAAATTTCCTAAAGTAGGGGAGACTGTGACACCCGTGTCACTGCGACCATCAAACAAATGCCAAACCAATGAAATATTGTATTTCATACTTGGGATTTGTAAAAATATGTGTATCGATTTCACATATCAACTCTTGTTTCGATTTCAAGCTCTAAATCGCTTTCTGGAAGGTTATACCCGCACTGATGCGTAAATATAACCAGTTTAATGCAACGAACACTCCGGAATAGTGAAATAGGCTTAACATACCTTAAATAACCTTTACATAACTTATATATAAGTTTTGGAAGGTTTGGTGTGGTGAAATCAAGTTTAATCGCTTACAGGGACTAAAGTTGACAAACTGCGAAAGTATGCCAATTTGAACTGTAACAGACCTTCCGGAACATGACCATAAGTTAAACATACCATAAATATCCTTTACATAGCTTAGAAATAGGCTTTGAGGGGTTCGGTGTGCTAAAATAAACTTTTGGGTCATTCAGGGACTAAAAGTGTCAAAAAGTGCACAAGTTTGCATTTTCGCGCATAACTTACGTTCTGAATACATCCGGACATCCAAAAATTTATGTAAGCACTAAAATATTTTATTTTAGTGTTCGCCATAAGAAAAATCCATTCGTCGCGTCATTTGGTTCGTTTTTCGCATTCGGGACCAGATTCGATGTATTAGCCGTTGTTTAATTCACAACCACACATTCTAAACTTGCTTAGTCAGCGGATAAGGATGGAATTTTGGTACCATAAATTTGCAACACATGTATGGATGGAATTTAAACACCTAAACACCATAACTTTGCAACACATGTATGGATGGAATTTAAACACCTAAACACCATGACTTTGCAACACATGTATGGATGGAATTTAAACACCTAAACACCATAACTTTGCAACACATGTACGGATGGGATTAAGGCACGTTTTCCATGAAACGATCTTAACGGTTCGGGTATTCCTATAAATACCCATCCACCCCCATTGCTAAAATCACTAGAACTTTGATTTGAGAAACTCTAAGTTGAAACTATTGTTTCATACCTGAGATTTTTGAATCGAGGTTAGCATTCGGGGACCCTTCGTAAGTCTTCTTTTGTTCTTTTCCTTATTTTACTGCTTTTCGAGTCAGAAAGTCAAACTTTGTTTGACTTTCAGCGTTGGCCAGTAATGGTCAATGCGAAGTTCGTTTGAACTTCGCAACGTGATTGTAATCACGATGGTCATAGTCCCTTGGGACTATGCCTACAGATTACCACGTTGTCTAGGGTCGTAGGGTAAGCGATCTGATAAATCGCTTATACCTCGAACCCGACCCAATTTGGTCGATCATTAGGATCCGACCAAATACATTAGGTGACCCTAGTATAGGGCATAACCTTCCGAGGTTATACCATATGGTCACATCGTTTAAGTAGTTGTATGATAGGAAGTTTATATGCCTTAGGTAAATTACCAGAATACCCTTTTCATGTATAATTGGTAATTAAGCATATGTAACCTAAACCTTTGTCACATAACTGATTATGTAACATGTTTAAGGCATATAACACTTGTCATAGGACTAGTTAGGCGGTCCGAACGCGTTTCACGCGAACGACGCGTTAAAGTAGCATAAGCTACCTAAACGGGTCGTAATGGGTCGTAGACACTTAGGTTAAGTTTCATTTAGTATGTAGGCTTTGTTAAACCAAATGACATGAGTCTCTACACTCGTTTGGTTTACAAACCCTAATGCTACCCGATCTTCCGATTTAGGTCCGGTTTATTAATGTAGCTACCTATACTAGGTGCCGTTTGATATCCGCGATCTCTAGCATTGTTTGGTTGTTACTCAAGGACTTCTGAGCAATCTCAGGTGAGTACATAGACCCCTCTTTTACTGTTTTCCAAACTGTTTTGGGGTGGAACACATGTGCCTACTTGTTACTTTCATGCTTTCCTGTTTTAACATCATATACTGCTATGTTCGTTAGTACATTATAGTACATGATTTTATAGACATTTCGGCATAGACATTTTAACATGATTGACATTTGATCATGCATTTCCCACAAAACATAACTTTGATTTAAACCAAGATTTACTTCAATACTTTGTTTTTGTGCATATGGTTTAGTTGAGACATTTCACTTGCCATACATGACATCTTAACATAGACGTTTGACATGGATATTTGACATAGACATTTGACATGGATATTTGACATAGACATTTTGATATGATTTACATCTTGACATGAACACTTTGACATATTACCCAATACATTTGACAATTGATTTAAACATAGACTTCTTACATTGGTTGGTTTGGTTTGATTAAGTGATTAAGTAACGATGCGTGTGTAATATGATACAAGCATGGTGGATACGCCGCTGGTACTTCCTATATATAAGTGTTTGTATGGTATTACATATCATAGCGTTATTTGAATCATTTCAGTTTGAGACATAGAACATTTTATACAAATAACATACTTTTCACAAGACATTGATTTATAAACATCTTATCTTATGCAAACATATTTTACTTGGTTATTCACTTAACCCTACATTTATTTATACTTATCATCTGATCTTATCGATTTTCAAATGATTTACAAAGCAAAGCAAATAACAAGGTTCATGACTAAACATTTTCTCAAACATAAGTCATGAAACCTATTTTCACAAAACCTATGTATCTCACAGGCATTTTTATGCTGACGTACCTATTTTCACATGTGTTTTTCAGGAACTGTTGCATAAGATGATCAAGATACACATAGGCAGACTTGGGCTTTAGTGACAATAAAAGATGCAAGACTAGTTAATTAGGTTGTATTTCTTGTTTGTTAAGACATTGTAACACTTTTAATCAATAAAACGAAACTTCAATTGCCATAGATTTGAAACAATTAATTCTGTTACAACACTCCCCGACATTTCCGCCACGTTTTGTATGTTCCACGTGGTCGGGGTGTGACACCAGGATCTTAGCCACTAATTATTTTGAACCGTTTAGTTATTATTACAAATAATGGTATAATTAGCGACCAATTTTAATTTTTTCAAAACATAGCTTGAGTTTGCAGCGGAAAGGAAAGAAGAACATATCGTAATTTAAAACCACAAGTTGTTCATATGAAACTTACGAACCACGCACTCCATCCGATTGCAACGTCCGTCCAGAGCTGTATCGAGCAACCTGCAAAGCATGCAGTAGAGTGTCAACATAAAGTTGGCGAGTTCACGTGTTTGTAGTTTTCCAGTTTTTAATTCCAAAAACTTGCTTTAACCAGTTAATTTATCCGTTTATACATGCCATGGGGAGCTACCCCATAAGTGAGCAACTAAACTGTTTTTCCAATACCGAATACTTACTTAACCGTACGTTTCCGTAGTGCCCCGTTTGTCAATGTTCTATCATCATTGACGGTTTGCCTGAGTCTATTAGTTCACTCCCGTTCCCAGTAACAAGGGTCGGTGTGAGGCTGGTTACACCTAAATAGCGCTATTAACTAATAACTCGTTCGCCAGGCCCCGGCGACTAATCGGTATTAAATGGTAGGGACTTAAGTGATAGAGTTTCGTTTAGTGTTGCTCGTTGCATTCCGTATAAACCGTAATTAACCAAGAGTTCCCAGTAACAAGGGAGGTAAGTAAGTTTGTTTGTTCCCAGTAACAAGGGAAGAAAAGTAAGTTTGTATCCCTCACAAGGGGATAGTGTTGTTTCCCGTATCCCACACAAGGAGATAGAAATACCGTATCCCGCACAAGGAGATAGTAAGCAATCCCAAACCAGGAATTGTGTTTTGTTCCGTTTCCCAACCACCGGGAACGCATGCTTTAAGTAAAAAGTAGCGAACTCACCTTTGCTTTGCTCGGTAGCAAATTTACTCGTGTTACGTTGGTCAACCATACCCTATTATGGTTATTAAATATTTATTAGGTTCGTATGCAAGTAGTGTCACGTATAATCCTACACGTATCTAACACATAGCACGAGAGTCATACTAACATTTACGTTGTTGGGCCTATCCTAACATACGAGCAGTTAAACAGTAGCAGCACATAATTCAGTTAAGCAGTGGCAATAACACACAGTCCAAAACAAGTATCACATAATGCGGCCCACTAACGGAGTTAAGCAGCCCAGTCGAGACCGGATAGTCTCGACTCGAGACTATGAGGTCTGGAGTCGCAACCACTGGATTATAAGTCGAAATCAGCTGGTCTCGAGTTGTGAAATCAGTTTAGATGTCAAAAAGTTATGTTACATATGTTTAAAACGAATTGTGGCATCAAAGGGGTATTTTGGTAATTTACCTAAGGCATATAAACTACCTATCATACAACTACTTAAACGAAGCGACCATAAGGTATAACCTCGGAGGGTTATTCCCTATATACTATGGTCACCTAATGTGTTTGGTCGGATCCTAATGATCGACCAAATGGGTCGGGTTCGAAGGTATAAGCGATTTATTAGATCGCTTACCCTTACGACCCTAGACAACGTGGTAATCATTAGGCATAGTCACAAGGGACTATAACCATCGTGATTACAATCACGTTGCGAAGTTCAAACGAACTTCGCATTGACCATAAACTGGTCAATGCAGAAAGTCAAACAAAGTTTGACTTTCGGACTCGAAAAGCAATAAAAGAACGAAGGAACACTTACGAAGGGTCCCCGAATGCTAATCTAGATCAAAATAGCTCAGGTATGAAACAAAGGTTTCAACTTAGAGCACATTAGATCAGATTCTTGTGAGGAAAAGTGAAGGGTGGAGGTGGGTATTTATAGTTTTCGGTTCACCGTTAGGATCATTTCTTGGAAAAGGGGGGCACGATCTAAGCCGTACATTTGTTGAAAAGTTGTGGTAACTCATTTGCCATCCACCATAAGAGTTTGACACTTGGCACTTGGCCTTTGGAGAGTGTTAAGGGTTGTTAACAGCTGTAAAAAAATGTTTTGCTGCATCTGGCCCCTACTTACGGACCTAGTTTGGCAGATTTACAGTTTCAGTCCCTACAACCTCAAAACTTGGTTTTTGATGCGTTTTTTTGACACGTTTAAGCCCCGTTAACCCCATTTCAAAGCTCTAAAATGAAGTTAAAGTATAGGGAACTTAAAATGTGTTCAAAAATATCTCGGGTGTCGGTTCGTTTAGCCGTACGGTTACGTTGTTCGGTTAATTACGACGGAATGCGCATAAGTGCGAAAAATGATCCAAATGACGCGACGAATGGATTTTTCTCAAGCCAAACACTAAAATAAAATATTATAGTGCTTACATAAATTTTTGGATGTCCGGATGTATTCAGAACGTAAGTTATGCGCGAAAGTGCAAACTTATGCACTTTTTGACACTTTTAGTCCCTGAATGACCCAAAAGTTTATTTTAGCACACCGAACCCCTCAAAGCCTATTTCTAAGATATGTGATGGATATTTATGGTATTTTTAACTTATGGTCATGTTCCAGAATGTCTGTTACAGTTTAAATTGGCATACTTTCGCAGTTTGTCAAATTTAGTCCCTGTAAGCGAATTAACTTGTTTTTGCCATACCAAAGCCTTCAAAACTTATTTCTAAGTTATGTAAGGGTTATTTAAGGTATGTTAAGTATATGTTGATGTTCCGGAGTATTTGTCACATTAAACTAGCTACGTTTACGCACCAGTTTACGTATTACTCTCTATAAAGTGGTATAGAGTTTGAAATTGAATAAAAGTAAAAACATGAAAAATGTAAAACATAACCAAACAAACATTGGGATCAAATGACATTGTTTTATTGATAATGGTACTGTTAATAATGATTACAAGCACAGATGTTACAGTCTCCCCTACTTGTGGAAATTTCGTCCCGAAATTTATTTAGAGGAAACTCGTGGGAAAAGATGCGGATATTTCGCCTTCATTTGATCTTCGCGTTCCCAAGTAAACTCGGGTCCACGTCTAGCTTCCCAGCGAACTTTGACCAAAGTAATGCGTTTGCGTTTAAGCCACTTGACTTCACGTTCCATGATTTCCACAGGTTTCTCAACAAATTTCAGTGTTTTACCAACACGAATTTCGTCAAGTGGTATGTGGAGGTTCTCATCAGCTAAACACCTCTTGAGATTGGACACGTGAAAAGTTGGATGAACATTTCCAAGTTCAGGAGGTAACTCAAGTCTGTAGGCTACCTTTCCGATTCTTTCGACGATCTTGAATGGTCCAACGTATCTAGGTGCAAGTTTTCCTTTCTTTCCAAATCTGATCACACCTTTCCAAGGTGAGACCTTAAGTAATACTCGATCACCGACTTGAAATTCCAAGGGCTTGCGTTTTGGGTCCGCGTAACTCTTTTGACGGCTTCTAGCTGTCTGAAGGTTATCACGTACTTTCTTAATCTTGTCAGTTGTCTCTAAAATGAGGGCAGGTCCAGTAAGTTGAGCCTCGCCGATCTCATTCCAGCAGACTGGTGAACGACATTTTCGACCATAGAGAGCTTCGAAAGGAGCCATTTTGATGCTGGTGTGATAACTGTTGTTGTAGGAGAATTCAATTAACGGAAGATGTGAATCCCAACTACCACCAAAGTCGATCACACAAGCTCTAAGCATATCCTCCAGAGTTTGGATTGTTCTTTCAGATTGACCATCCGTTTGCGGATGATAAGCTGTGCTCAGATTAAGTTGGGTCCCCATAGCAGATTGCATGGTTCTCCAAAAATGCGAAGTGAAACGAGCATCTCTGTCAGAGATGATGTTCAAAGGAACACCATGTCGAGCTACAATTTCATCCACATAGATTTTAGCAAGTCTGTCAGCAGGAAAATCCTCACGGATTGGCAAGAAATGTGCTGACTTAGTAAGACGATCAACAACTACCCAGATGGCATCATGACCTTTCTTTGTGCGTGGAAGTTTGGTAACAAGATCCATAGTAATGTTTTCCCATTTCCAAACTGGGATCTCTGGTTGCACCAATAAACCCGAAGGACGTTGATGTTCAGCCTTAACTTTGAGACAAGTAAGGCATTTTGATACATATAAGGCAATGTCTTTCTTCATACCAGGCCACCAATAGTGAATACGAAGATCCTTATACATCTTATTTGAGCCCGGATGAATAGAATAACTAGACTTATGGGCTTCATCCATAAGCAAGGTACGAAGATCATCCTGGCTTGGGACCCACAAACGGTCCATGAAGTAATACGATCCATTGTCCTTCAGTTCCAGAGCAGGTGTTATGTGATAGGGAAATTCCTTATCCATCAATCCTTGTGAAACACAAGATTGTTGAGCTTGAGAAATGCGTGCTTGGATATCAGATCGAGCTTGAATAACAGATTGAACACGTACACAATGAAGCTTAGTACGTTCCTTACGACTCAATGCATCAGCTACGACATTCGCCTTACCAGGATGGTAGCGAATTTCGCAGTCATAGTCGTTTAAAAGCTCAACCCAACGTTGTTGCCTCATGTTGAGTTCTTTCTGGTTGAAGATATGCTGAAGACTTTTGTGGTCCGTGAAAATCACACATTTTGTACCATACAAATAATGTCTCCAGATCTTTAGAGCGAAAACAACTGCACCCAACTCAAGATCATGAGTGGTGTAGTTCTTCTCATGTATCTTCAACTGCCTCGATGCATATGCTATGACTTTGTTCCTTTGCATCAGGACACAGCCAAGACCCAATTTAGATGCATCGCAATAAACGATGAAATCATCATTGCCCTCAGGCAAAGTTAGAACAGGCGCGTCGCAAAGCTTTCGCTTCAAGTGTTGAAAAGCTTCCTCTTGTTTGAATCCCCAGTCAAAGGGTTTGTTCTTCTGAGTTAGAGCCGTTAGAGGAACTGCAATCTTTGAGAAGTTCTTAATGAAGCGGCGGTAATAACCCGCTAGACCAAGAAAAGAACGAACCTCAGTGGGAGTAGTAGGCGTATCCCAATCCTTAATCGCACTGATCTTGGAGGGATCTACATGAATACCTTGTTCGTTGATGATATGTCCTAAGAATTGAACTTCTTTAAGCCAGAATTCACACTTGGATAATTTGGCGAAAAGTTGCTCTTTCTTTAGGAGTTCCAGAGTAAGACGAAGATGTTGCTCGTGGTCAGCTCGCGTCTTAGAATAAATCAAGATGTCGTCAATAAAAACAATGACGAACTGATCCAAATAAGGTTTTGCAGACCCTATTCATTAAGTCCATGAAAACAGCAGGAGCATTAGTCAAACCGAATGGCATGACTGTGAACTCGTAATGCCCATACCGAGTGCGGAATGCCGTCTTGTGAATATCTTCTTCATGCACACGAAGTTGATGATATCCGGAACGTAGATCAATCTTCGAAAAAAAAGAGCGCCCCTGTAACTGATCAAAGAGATCATCTATACGAGGTAGGGGATATCGATTCTTGATGGTAAGCTTGTTAAGCTCACGATAATCGATACACATCCTAAAGGATCCATCCTTCTTCTTGACAAAAAGAACGGGAGCACCCCAGGGTGAAAAGCTAGGATGGATAAAACCTTTGTCAGAGAGCTCCTGAAGCTGTTAGACAACTCTTGCATCTCAGACGGTGCAAGACGATATGGAGCTCTGGCAATGGGATTTGCACCAGGTACGAGATCATACGGAACTCGACTTGGCGTGCTGGAGGTAGACCAGGTAAATCTTCAGGGAATACTTCAGAATAATCCCGAATGACAGGAATATCTGAAATAGACTTACCCTTGCCTTTATCTGCTGTAACATGTGCTAAGAAGGCCACATAGTTCTTTCGGAGATACTTCCGTGCTTTAAAACAAGACATGAGTTGAGACCACCGGCAGGCTTCTCACCACGAACCTGTAGGATCTCGCCTGTCGACAGCGGCACACGAACAATCATCTCAGAACAAACAATCTCTGCGCGATGCTTAGATAACCAATCCATACCCACTATAACGTCGAAGCTTCCAAGTTGCATTGGCGTGAGGTCAACAGAATCAAGAACAATGGGTTCACCACTAGCAACCTCTACTGTCAAAGGTTTACCTAGTTTCGTTCTAGACACGTGAAGCATTGACTCAAAAGACAATGACACAAAAATCTTGTCGGCACCCGAATCAAAAAGAACAGATGCAGGCTGATTATTAATAAAGAACGTACCGTTCACCACATTATCGTCCGCCTGCGCCTCTTGGGCATTCAAGTTAAAAGCTCACCCTCGAGCCTGAGCCTGATTCTGGTTTGCATTCTAATTCTGGTTTGCATTCTGATTCTGGTTAGCCAGCCTTGGGCACCGGTTTCTGTAATGGGTCAGATCCCCACAGTTATAACAAGCACCTGGTGGGTAGTGTGGTCATGCAGCTTGACCCTGTTGCTGAGCAGGAGGCTGAGCAACTTGTTGAGCCGGGTTCTGAACTGCGCGATTTTGAGCAAACCGACAAACATCGGCAAGATGACCTGACTTCCCACAGTTAGTACAGAAACGGCATTGATGTTGCGGCTGATGGTGACTATTGCATCTATTGCACAAAGGTGCATTCCTCGAATAGGGCTTCTTCGCTGGAGGCTGTGCGGGTTTGTTGGGAGCTGCCTGGTTAGCTTGGGCAGTGACAGCATAGTTTTGGGAAGCCTTACGCTTCCTTGCCCTTTTTGATGAACCATAATCCTTTCCATTCTTGTTTTGACCCTTCTTGCTATCTTCCTTGTCAGACGACTGTTTCTTGCCCTTGTCACCCTTCCTGTGTAATTTATTCTTCCGAATTTGCGACTCAGTCAATGTCGCTGATAACTCGATCGCCTGACGGAGTGTGGCAGGGTTACTACAAGTAATGATGTCTTGCACTGAGTCAGGTAGGCCGTCGATGTACCTTTCGATAGCCTTGTCGTGTGGGGTAACCATAGTCGGGCAAAGCAGACTCAACTCTTCAAACCTATCAGTATATGCCCTGTGCTCGCCACTATCTTCTTTCAAGTCATCAAACTCCTTCTCCAACGCTCGTTGTTCATGACGAGGACAAAACTCCCTCATCATAAGAGCTCTAAGTTCAGCCCATGTCTGTGCTAGAGCAACTTCTGCACCTCGGTCTCTCATAACCCCATTCCACCATGTGAGAGCCCTCTTCTGAAACACACTCGAAGAAAACTCGACCTTGCGATTGTCAGGACACTGCACGTGGCGAAAAGTATTCTCAATGCTCTCGAACCATTGAAGAAGCCCAGTCGCTCCTTCAGAACCACTAAACTTGAGTGGTTTAGCCGAGTTAAAATCCTTGTATTTGCATGGAGCATTGTTGTTGTTGTTGGCTTGGTGCCATTGAGCAAAGAGATTTGGGAATTGAGCAGCCATCTGCTACGCAATGATTTCTGCCAGTTCAGCAGTCGCTATCTGGTTTTCGCGTCGAGGAGGCATTCTAAAAGAGGAAAACATGAAAGGGAACGAGTGAGATGATTGGATGAAGAGAATGAGATGAAACAAAATTAACAAAAGGAAAAGATGGTGGTCATTTGTCCGCATTACCAAGCAAACAAACGACACACAGGGACTGTCACACCCCGACCGCGTAAAACAACAAAGAGCGGCGGAAACATCGGGGCGTGTCGCAACAGAATTAATTGTTTCATAACCATGGCATACAAAGTTGTATTTTATTTATAAACAAAGGTGTTACATTGTCTCAAAACAGTAAATTAAGAGTTCAGAACATAATTAAACATAGTCTATCTTCTTTTAAAGTCTCTAAGGCACAGGTCCGCCCTAGTATCATGATCAACATCCTACGGAAAAGCTCCTGAAAACACATGTGAAAATAGGTACGTCAGCATAAAAATGCCTGTGAGATACATAGGTTTGTGAAAATAGGATTCATGACTTGTATTTGAGAAAATGTTTAGTCATGAACCTTGTAATTTGCTTTGTCTTGTAAATCATTTGAAAAACGATAAGATCAGTTGATATGTATAAGTAAATGTAAGGTTAAATGAATAACCATGTAAAATGAATTGTATAAGATAAGTTGTTTGTAAATCAATGTCTTGTGAAAAGTATGTTATTTGTATAAAATGTTCTATGTCTCAATATTGAAATGATTCAAATAACGTTACGCCATGTAATACCATACAAACACTTATATATAGGAAGTACCAGCGGCGTATCCACCATGCTTGTATCATATTACACACGCATCGTTACTTAATCACTTAATCAAACCAAACCAACCAATGTAAGAAGTCTATGTTTAACCCAATTGTCAAATGTATTGAATAATATGTCAAAGTGTTTATGTCAAGATGTAAATCATGTCAAATGTCTATGTCAAATATCCATGTCAATTGTCTATGTCAAATATCCATGTCAAATGTCTATGTCAAATATCCATGTCAAATGTCTATGTCAAATATCCATGTCAAATGTCTATGTCAAATATCCATGTCAAATGTCTATGTCAAATATCCATGTATGGCAAGTGAAATGTCTCAACTAAACCATATGCACAAAAACAAAGTATTGAAGTAAAACTTGGTTTAAATCAAAGCTATGTGTTGTGTAAATGCATGCAACTTTTTAATATTGACATTTATGCGGTATTGTGAAAATGCATACATCCAAGCCTTGTGACTGTGGTGATAAACCCTTTAAACAAATTAAAGGTCTATCTGTCTTATGTCATCGAATTCGGTCATTCCTTTCATCCCCTTTCCCTGGGACGTCCGGAACGGGAGTTGTCAATTCCTATGGTACCACTACCTACTAACGAACGGCGTAGCTAATGTTAATGAATGTATTGTCCCATGTAAACAAACCAAATGTCATACCAAAATGTAAACATGTGAAAACAATGCACTAAGTATGTAATCAAATGAACATACATAGCGTGAAATGTCATGTAAAACGATGTACTAAGTAATGCACACAATGGGCACACCTAGCATGAAATGTCATGTAAAACGATGTACTAAGTAATGCACAAAATTGGGCACACCTAGCATGAAATGTCATAAAATCATGTACTATAATGTACTACCGAACATAGCAGTATATGATGTGAAAACAGGAAAGCATGAAAGTAACAAGTAGGCACATGTGTTCCACCCCAAAACAGTTTGGAAAACAGTAAAAGAGGGGTCTATGTACTCACTTGAGATTGCTCAGTTGTATAAAGATAACCCCCAAGCAATGCAAGAGATCTCGGAATCAAACGGCACCTAGTATAGGTAACTATGTTAATAAACCGGACCTATCTCGGAAGACTGGGTAGCATTAGGGTTTGTAAACCAAATGAGTGTCGGAACTCACGTGATATGGTTTAACAAAGCCTACATGCTAAATGAAACTTAACATAATTGTTTACGACCCATTACGACTCGTTTAGGTAGCTTATGCTACTTTAACGCATCGTGCGCGTGAAACGCGTTTGGACCGTCTAACTAGCCCTATGACAAGTGTTATATGCCTAAACATGTTACATAATCAGTTATGTGACAAAGGTTTAGGTTACATATGCTTAATTACCAATTATACATGAAAAGGGTATTCTGGTAATTTACCTAAGGCATATAAACTACCTATCATACAACTACTTAAATGATGTGACCATAGGGCATAACCTCGGAAGGTTATTCCCTACCTACTATGGTCACCTAATGTGTTTGGTCGGATCCTAATGATCGACCAAACTGGGTCGGGTTCGAAGGTATAAGCGATTTATCAGTTCGCTTACCCTACGACCCTAGACAACGTGGTAATCAGTAGGCATAGTCCCAAGGGACTATGACCATCGTGATTACAATCACGTTGCGAAGTTCTAACGAACTTCGCATTGACCATTACTGGTCAACGCTGAAAGTCAAACAAAGTTTGACTTTCTGACTCGAAAAAGCAGTAAAATAAGGAAAAGAACGAAAGAATACTTACGAAGGGTCCCCGAATGCTAATCGTGATCACAATAACTCAGGTATGAAAAAAGGTTTCAACTTAGAGTCAAATAGATCAGATTCTTGTGGGTTTAGAAGTTGTGGGGGTGGGGTATTTATAGTTTTCGGGTAACCGTTAAGATCGTTTGTTGAATATCGTGCCTTAATCCAAGCAGTACAAGTGTTGGAAACTCATGGTGGCTAAAAATGATGTTTATCAACAGATTTGGCAAGTTGCAAGCATGTGGTTGTGGTTAAAACAGCTGGATCGTGCTGACTGTTCGTTCTAATCTGATCAGACAGGCGGACGCGGCCCGCGTGGGAGTTAACAGAATCTGAGGCGGGCCGCCTGGCCATGACAGATCAGAAAATTACAGTTTTGGTCCCTGTTGTGTATTCAGCCCATTTCCGGCACTTCTAAGGCCCGTAAAGCCAACTTTAAGGCCCTAAAATGTTGCCTAAACATTGTGGACATGAAACATGTTCAAAAATATGTCTGATGTTGGTTCGTTTGGCCGTACGAACGCGATGTTCGCCTAATTACGACGAAATGCGCACAAGCGCGAAAAACGATCCAAATGACGCAACGAATGGATTTTTCTTAAGGCGAACTCTAAAATATAATGTAGTCATGCTTTCATAAATTTTTGGATGTCCAGATGTATTCAGAACGTAAGTTATGCGTGAAAATGCAAACTTGTGCACTTTTTGACACTTTTAGTCCCTGAATGTCACAAAAGTTTATTTTAGCACACCAAACCCCTCAAAGCCTATTTCTAAGCTATGTAAAGGATATTTAAGGTGTGTTTAACTTATGGTCATGTTCCGGAATGTTTGTTACAGTTCAAATTGACATACTTTCGCAGTTTGTCATATTTAGTCCCTGTAAGCGAATTAACTTGTTTTTGCCATACCAAAGCCTTCTAAACTTATTTCTAAGTTATGTAAAGGTTATTTAAGGTATGTTGGGTATATGTTGATGTTCCGGAGTATTTCTCGCATTAAACTGAGTATGTTTACGCACTAGTTTGCGTATAACTCTCCAGAAAGTGATGTAGAGTTTGGAATTGAACAAAGATCAAAACATGAAAAATGTAAAACATAACAAAACAAACATTGTGGTCAAATAACATTGTTTTATTGATAATAGAACTGTTCATAGTGATTACAAGCACAGTTGTTACAGTCTCCCCTACTTGTGGAAATTTCGTCCCGAAATTTATTTAGAGGAAACTCGTGGAAAAAGATGTGGATATTTCGCCTTCATTTGATCTTCGCGTTCCCAAGTAAACTCAGGTCCACGTTTAGCTTCCCAGCAAAATTTGACCAAAGGAATGCGCTTGCGTTTAAGCCACTTGACTTCACGTTCCATGATTTCCACTGGTTTCTCAACAAATTTCAGTGTTTTGCCAACACGAATTTCGTCAAGCGGTATGGAGAAGTTCTCATCAGCTGTACACTTCTTGAGATTGGACACGTGAAAAGTTGGATGAACATTTCCAAGTTCAGGAGGTAACTCAAGTCTGTAGGCTACCTTTTCGATTCTTTCGACGATCTTGAATGGTCCAACATATCTAGGTGCAAGTTTTCCTTTCTTTCCAAATCTGATCACACCTTTCCAAGGTGAGACCTTAAGTAATACTCGATCACCGACTTGAAATTCCAAGGCTTTGCGTTTTGGGTCCGCGTAAATCTTCTGACGGCTTCTAGCTGCCTGAAGGTTATCACGAACTTTCTTGACCTTGTCAGTTGTCTCTAAAATGAGGGCAGGTCCAGTAAGTTGAGCCTCGCCAATCTCATTCCAGCAGACTGGTGAACGACATTTTCGACCATAGAGAGCCTCGAAAGGAGCCATTTTGATGCTAGTGTGATAACTGTTGTTGTAGGAGAATTCAATCAATTTAAGATGTGAATCCCAGCTACCCCCAAAATCGATCACACAAGCTCTTAGCATATCCTCCAGAGTCTGGATTGTTCTCTCAGATTGACCATCCGTTTGCGGATGATAAGCTGTGCTCAGATTAAGTTGGGTCCCCATGGCAGATTGCATGGTTCTCCAAAAATGAGAAGTGAAACGAGCATCTCTGTCAGAAATGATGTTCAAAGGAACACCATGTCGAGCCACAATTTCATCTACATAGATTTGAGCAAGTCTGTCAGTAGGAAAATCCTCGCGGATTGGCAAGAAATGTGCTGACTTTGTAAGACGATCAACGACTACCCAGATGGCATCATGACCTTTCTTTGTGCGCGGGAGTTTAGTAATGAGATCCATAGTAATGTTTTCCTATTTCCAAACTGGGATCTCTGCTTGCTCCAATAAACCAGAAGGACGCTGATGTTCAGCCTTAACCTTAAGACAAGTAAGGCATTTTGATACGTATAAGGCAATGTCTTTCTTCATACCAGGCCACCAATAGTGAATACGAAGATCCTTATACATTTTATCTGAGCCCGGATGAATAGAATAACGAGACTTTTGGGCTTCATCCATAAGCAAGGTACGAAGATCATCCTGGCTTGGGACCCACAAACGGTCCATGAAGTAATATGACCCATTGTCCTTCAGTTCAAGAGCAGGTGTTATGTGATAGGGAAATTCCTTATCCATTAAACCTTGTGAAACACAAGATTGTTGAGCCTGAGAAATGCGGGCTTGAATATCAGATCGAGCTTGAATAACAGATTGAACACGTACACAATGAAGCTTAGTACGTTCCTTGCGACTCAATGCATCAGCTACGACATTCGCCTTACCAGGATGGTAGCGAATTTCGCAGTCATAGTCGTTTAAAAGCTCAACCCAACGTCGTTGCCTCATGTTGAGTTCTTTCTGATTGAAGATATGCTGAAGACTTTTGTGGTCCGTGAAAACCACACATTTTGTACCGTACAAATAGTGTCTCCAGATCTTGAGAGCGAAAACAACCGCACCCAACTCAAGATCATGAGTGGTGTAGTTCTTCTCATGTATCTTCAATTGTCTTGATGCATAGGCTATGACTTTGTTCCTTTGCATCAGAACACAGCCAAGACCCAATTTAGATGCATCACAATACACGACAAAATCATCATCACCCTCAGGCAATGATAGGACAGGCGCATCGCAAAGCTTCTGCTTCAGGTGTTAAAAAGCTTCCTCTTGTTTGTTTCCCCAATAAAAGGGCATTTTCTTCTGAGTTAGAGAAGTTAGGGGAACTGCAATCTTAGAGAAGTTTTCAATGAAGCGGCGATAATAACCCGCTAGACCAAGAAAAGAACGAACTTCAGTAGGAGTAGTAGGCGTATCCCAATCCTTAATCGCACTGATCTTGGAGGGATCTACATGAATACCTTGTTCGTTGATAATGTGTCCCAAAAATTGAACTTCTTTAAGCCAAAATTCGCACTTGGAGAATTTGGCGAAAAGTTGCTCTTTCTTCAGGAGTTCCAGAGTAAGACGAAGATGCTGCTCGTGATCAGCTCGCGTCTTAGAGTAAATCAAGATATCGTCAATAAAAACAATGACGAACTGATCCAAATAAGGTTTACAGACCCTATTCATTAAGTCCATGAAAACAGCAGGAGCATTAGTCAAACCGAATGGCATGACTGTGAACTCGTAATGTCCATATCGAGTACGGAATGCTGTCTTCGGAATGTCTTCTTCATGCACCCGAAGTTGATGATATCCAGATCGCAGATCAATCTTCGAAAAATAAGAAGCGCCTTGTAACTGATCAAAGAGATCATCGATTCGAGGTAGGGGATATCGATTCTTGATGGTAAGCTTGTTAAGCTCACGGTAATCGATACACATCCTAAAGGATCCATCCTTCTTCTTGACAAAAAGAACGGGAGCACCCCAAGGTGAAAAACTGGGACGGATAAAACCTTTGTCAGAGAGCTCCTGAAGCTGCTTAGACAACTCTTGCATCTCCGACGGTGCAAGACGATATGGAGCTCTGGCAATGGGGTTTGCACCAGGTACGAGATCAATGCGGAACTCGACTTGGCGTGCTGGAGGTAGACCAGGTAAATCTTCAGGGAATACTTCAGAATAATCCCGAACGACAGGAATATCTGAAATAGCCTTTCCCTTGCCTTTATCTTCCGTAACATGTGCTAAGAAAGCCACATAGTTCTTCTGCAGATACTTCCGAGATTTAAAACAAGACATGAGTTTGAGACCACCGGTAGGCTTCTCACCTTGAACCTGCAGGATCTCGCCTGTCGAAAGCGGCACACGAACAATCTTCTTAGAACAAACTATCTCTGCGTGATGCTTGGATAACCAATCCATTCCCCCAATAACGTCGAAGCTTCCAAGTTGCATAGGCGCGAGGTCAATAGGAAAAAGATGGTCGTTAAGATTCAACTGGCAGTTGCGTAGAACAGAATCAAGAATAATGGGTTCACCACTAGCAACCTCTACTGTCAAAGATTTTCCTAGTTTCGTTCTAGACACTCGAAGCATTGGTTCAAAAGACAAAGACACGAAACTCTTATCGGCACCAGAATCAAAGAGAACAGATGCAGGCTGATTATTAATAAAGAACGTACCGTTCACCACATTATCATCCGCCTGCGCCTCTTGGGCATTCATGTTAAAAACTCGGCCTCGAGCCGGAGCCTGATTCTGGTTCTGGTTCTGGTTCTGGTTCGCCAGTCTTGGGCACCGATTTCTATAGTGGGTCAGATCCCCACAATTGTAACAAGCACCTGGTGGGTATTGTGGTCGTGCAGCTTGACCCTGTTGCGGAGCAGGAGGCTTAGCAACTTGTTGAGCCTGGTTCTGAACCGCGGGATTCTGAGCAGACCGACAAACATTGGCAAGATGGCCTGACTTCCCACAGTTAGTACAGAAACGGCATGGAAGTTGCGGCTGGTGGTGACTGTTGCATCTATTGCACAAAGGTGCAATCCCCGAATAGGGTTTCTTCGCTGGAGGCTGTGCGGGTTGGTTGGAAGCTGCCTGGTTAGCTTGAGCAGTGATAGCAAAATTTTGGGAAGCCTTACGCTTCTTCGCCCTCTTTGAAGAACCAGAGTTCTTTCCACTCAAGTTTTGACTTTTCTTGCTATCTTCCTTGTCAGCCGACTGCTTCTTGCCCTTGTCACCCTTCCGGTGTAACTTGTTCTTCCGGATCTGCGACTCAGTCAATGTCGTAGATAACTCGATCGCCTGACGAAGTGTGGCAGGGTTTCTACCAGTAAGAATGTCTTGTACCGAGTCAGGTAGACCATCGATGTATCTCTCGATAGCCTTGTCGAGTGGGGTGACCATTGTTGGGCAAAGCAGACTCAATTCTTCAAACCGATCAGTATAAGTCCTGTGCTCACCACTATCTTGCTTCAACTCATCAAACTCCTTCTCCAACGCTCGTTGCTCATGACGAGGACAGAATTCCCTCATCATAAGGGCTCTAAGTTCAGCCCATGTCTGTGCGAGAGCAACTTCTGCACCCCGGTCTCTCATAACCCCGTTCCACCATGTCAAAGCCCTCTTCTGAAATACGCTCGAGGAGAACTCGACCTTGCGATTATCCGGACACTGCACATGGCGAAAAGTATTCTCTATGCTCTCGAACCACTGAAGAAGCCCAGTCGCTCCCTCAGAACCACTAAACTTGAGTGGTTTAGCCTGGTTAAAATCCTTGTATTTGCATGGAACATTGTTGTTGTTGTTGGCTTGATTCCATTGAGCAAAGAGATTTGGAAACTGAGCAGCCATCTGCTGCGCAATAATTTCTGCCAGCTCGGCAGTAGCTATCTGGTTCTCGCGTCGAGGAGGCATTCTAAAAGAGGAAAACATGAAAAGAAACGAGTGAGATGATTGGATGAAAAGAATGAGATGATAAAAACAAGAATTGCAAAAAGCATAGATGGTGGTCATTCGTCCGTATCACAAAGCAAACAAACGACTCACAGTGACTAATCAAAGTAAATGGATCAAAAATAATGTATAATGAAGACATGCTCGCCTATAAGTGAACACTCATCCCAGGAATTCCCAGGTAAGCACAACTGGTCTCGCGTCTGGTTGAGATGTATACGAAGTGCTTGCCTAGACAGAAAACCCAGAATACAGGCATTCACCCTTCCAGTTTGCACATGTTCACATTATTTAAAACCCAAAACGTTTGACGGGATTTTGAAAATTAGAAGGCACAAGGCCAAAAACCAAACTTGAAAAGGGTTCAAAACCATATAACAGTGGGTTCAAAACCTTACAATTGAGGGTTCAAAACCTTGTAAAAATTTATTCAAAAACAGATGATTGTTTTTCAAAAATCGTTTCTGAAAAATTTTGGTTCCTTGTTTTGTTAATCACCTAAGGATAGGTGATGTACATGTTTTAAGATCTAAACACAAGATAACTTATGTTAGGTTCCTAGAAAAGTTATAGTCTAGGTCAAAGCATTACTAATAACCTAATTCCCTATAACCATTGGCTCTGATACCAACTCTTCTGTCACACCCCGACCGCGTAAAACAACAAAGAGCGGCGGAAACATCGGGGCGTGTCGCAACAGAATTAATTGTTTCATAACCATGGCATACAAAGTTGTATTTTATTTATAAACAAAGGTGTTACATTGTCTCAAAACAGTAAATTAAGAGTTCAGAACATAATTAAACATAGTCTATCTTCTTTTAAAGTCTCTAAGGCACAGGTCCGCCCTAGTATCATGATCAACATCCTACGGAAAAGCTCCTGAAAACACATGTGAAAATAGGTACGTCAGCATAAAAATGCCTGTGAGATACATAGGTTTGTGAAAATAGGATTCATGACTTGTATTTGAGAAAATGTTTAGTCATGAACCTTGTAATTTGCTTTGTCTTGTAAATCATTTGAAAAACGATAAGATCAGTTGATATGTATAAGTAAATGTAAGGTTAAATGAATAACCATGTAAAATGAATTGTATAAGATAAGTTGTTTGTAAATCAATGTCTTGTGAAAAGTATGTTATTTGTATAAAATGTTCTATGTCTCAATATTGAAATGATTCAAATAACGTTACGCCATGTAATACCATACAAACACTTATATATAGGAAGTACCAGCGGCGTATCCACCATGCTTGTATCATATTACACACGCATCGTTACTTAGTCACTTAATCAAACCAAACCAACCAATGTAAGAAGTCTATGTTTAACCCAATTGTCAAATGTATTGAATAATATGTCAAAGTGTTTATGTCAAGATGTAAATCATGTCAAATGTCTATGTCAAATATCCATGTCAATTGTCTATGTCAAATATCCATGTCAAATGTCTATGTCAAATATCCATGTCAAATGTCTATGTCAAATATCCATGTCAAATGTCTATGTCAAATATCCATGTCAAATGTCTATGTCAAATATCCATGTATGGCAAGTGAAATGTCTCAACTAAACCATATGCACAAAAACAAAGTATTGAAGTAAAACTTGGTTTAAATCAAAGCTATGTGTTGTGTAAATGCATGCAACTTTTTAATATTGACATTTATGCGGTATTGTGAAAATGCATACATCCAAGCCTTGCGACTGTGGTGATAAACCCTTTAAACAAATTAAAGGTCTATCTGTCTTATGTCATCGAATTCGGTCATTCCTTTCATCCCCTTTCCCTGGGACGTCCGGAACGGGAGTTGTCAATTCCTATGGTACCACTACCTACTAACGAATGGCGTAGCTAATGTTAATGAATGTATTGTCCCATGTAAACAAACCAAATGTCATACCAAAATGTAAACATGTGAAAACAATGCACTAAGTATGTAATCAAATGAACATACATAGCGTGAAATGTCATGTAAAACGATGTACTAAGTAATGCACACAATGGGCACACCTAGCATGAAATGTCATGTAAAACGATGTACTAAGTAATGCACAAAATTGGGCACACCTAGCATGAAATGTCATAAAATCATGTACTATAATGTACTACCGAACATAGCAGTATATGATGTGAAAACAGGAAAGCATGAAAGTAACAAGTAGGCACATGTGTTCCACCCCAAAACAGTTTGGAAAACAGTAAAAGAGGGGTCTATGTACTCACTTGAGATTGCTCAGTTGTATAAAGATAACCACCAAGCAATGCAAGAGATCTCGGAATCAAACGGCACCTAGTATAGGTAACTATGTTAATAAACCGGACCTATCTCGGAAGACTGGGTAGCATTAGGGTTTGTAAACCAAATGAGTGTCGGAACTCACGTGATATGGTTTAACAAAGCCTACATGCTAAATGAAACTTAACATAATTGTTTACGACCCATTACGACTCGTTTAGGTAGCTTATGCTACTTTAACGCATCGTGCGCGTGAAACGCGTTTGGACCGTCTAACTAGCCCTATGACAAGTGTTATATGCCTAAACATGTTACATAATCAGTTATGTGACAAAGGTTTAGGTTACATATGCTTAATTACCAATTATACATGAAAAGGGTATTCTGGTAATTTACCTAAGGCATATAAACTACCTATCATACAACTACTTAAACGATGTGACCATAGGGCATAACCTCGGAAGGTTATTCCCTACCTACTATGGTCACCTAATGTGTTTGGTCGGATCCTAATGATCGACCAAACTGGGTCGGGTTCGAAGGTATAAGCGATTTATCAGATCGCTTACCATACGACCCTAGACAACGTGGTAATCAGTAGGCATAGTCCCAAGGGACTATGACCATCGTGATTACAATCACGTTGCGAAGTTCTAACGAACTTCGCATTGACCATTACTGGTCAACGCTGAAAGTCAAACAAAGTTTGACTTTCTGACTCGAAAAAGCAGTAAAATAAGGAAAAGAACGAAAGAATACTTACGAAGGGTCCCCGAATGCTAATCGTGATCACAATAACTCAGGTATGAAACAAAGGTTTCAACTTAGAGTCAAATAGATCAGATTCTTGTGGGTTTAGAAGTTGTGGGGGTGGGGTATTTATAGTTTTCGGGTAACCGTTAAGATCGTTTGTTGAATATCGTGCCTTAATCCAAGCAGTACAAGTGTTGGAAACTCATGGTGGCTAAAAATGATGTTTATCAACAGATTTGGCAAGTTGCAAGCATGTGGTTGTGGTTAAAACAGCTGGATCGTGCTGACTGTTCGTTCTAATCTGATCAGACAGGCGGACGCGGCCCGCGTGGGAGTTAACAGAATCTGAGGCGGGCCGCCTGGCCATGACAGATCAGAAAATTACAGTTTTGGTCCCTGTTGTGTATTCAGCCCATTTCCGGCACTTCTAAGGCCCGTAAAGCCAACTTTAAGGCCCTAAAATGTTGCCTAAACATTGTGGACATGAAACATGTTCAAAAATATGTCTGATGTTGGTTCGTTTGGCCGTACGAACGCGATGTTCGCCTAATTACGACGAAATGCGCACAAGCGCGAAAAACGATCCAAATGACGCAACGAATGGATTTTTCTTAAGGCGAACACTAAAATATAATGTAGTCATGCTTTCATAAATTTTTGGATGTCCAGATGTATTCAGAACGTAAGTTATGCGTGAAAATGCAAACTTGTGCACTTTTTGACACTTTTAGTCCCTGAATGTCACAAAAGTTTATTTTAGCACACCAAACCCCTCAAAGCCTATTTCTAAGCTATGTAAAGGATATTTAAGGTGTGTTTAACTTATGGTCATGTTCCGGAATGTTTGTTACAGTTCAAATTGACATACTTTCGCAGTTTGTCATATTTAGTCCCTGTAAGCGAATTAACTTGTTTTTGCCATACCAAAGCCTTCTAAACTTATTTCTAAGTTATGTAAAGGTTATTTAAGGTATGTTGGGTATATGTTGATGTTCCGGAGTATTTCTCGCATTAAACTGAGTATGTTTACGCACTAGTTTGCGTATAACTCTCCAGAAAGTGATGTAGAGTTTGGAATTGAACAAAGATCAAAACATGAAAAATGTAAAACATAACAAAACAAACATTGTGGTCAAATAACATTGTTTTATTGATAATAGAACTGTTCATAGTGATTACAAGCACAGTTGTTACAGTCTCCCCTACTTGTGGAAATTTCGTCCCGAAATTTATTTAGAGGAAACTCGTGGAAAAAGATGTGGATATTTCGCCTTCATTTGATCTTCGCGTTCCCAAGTAAACTCAGGTCCACGTTTAGCTTCCCAGCGAACTTTGACCAAAGGAATGCGCTTGCGTTTAAGCCACTTGACTTCACGTTCCATGATTTCCACTGGTTTCTCAACAAATTTCAGTGTTTTGCCAACACGAATTTCGTCAAGCGGTATGGAGAAGTTCTCATCAGCTGTACACTTCTTGAGATTGGACACGTGAAAAGTTGGATGAACATTTCCAAGTTCAGGAGGTAACTCAAGTCTGTAGGCTACCTTTTCGATTCTTTCGACGATCTTGAATGGTCCAACATATCTAGGTGCAAGTTTTCCTTTCTTTCCAAATCTGATCACACCTTTCCAAGGTGAGACCTTAAGTAATACTCGATCACCGACTTGAAATTCCAAGGCTTTGCGTTTTGGGTCCGCGTAAATCTTCTGACGGCTTCTAGCTGCCTGAAGGTTATCCCGAACTTTCTTGACCTTGTCAGTTGTCTCTAAAATGAGGGCAGGTCCAGTAAGTTGAGCCTCGCCAATCTCATTCCAGCAGACTGGTGAACGACATTTTCGACCATAGAGAGCCTCGAAAGGAGCCATTTTGATGCTAGTGTGATAACTGTTGTTGTAGGAGAATTCAATCAATTTAAGATGTGAATCCCAGCTACCCCCAAAATCGATCACACAAGCTCTTAGCATATCCTCCAGAGTCTGGATTGTTCTCTCAGATTGACCATCCGTTTGCGGATGATAAGCTGTGCTCAGATTAAGTTGGGTCCCCATGGCAGATTGCATGGTTCTCCAAAAATGAGAAGTGAAACGAGCATCTCTGTCAGAAATGATGTTCAAATGAACACCATGTCGAGCCACAATTTCATCTACATAGATTTGAGCAAGTCTGTCAGTAGGAAAATCCTCGCGGATTGGCAAGAAATGTGCTGACTTTGTAAGACGATCAACGACTACCCAGATGGCATCATGACCTTTCTTTGTGCGCGGGAGTTTAGTAATGAGATCCATAGTAATGTTTTCCCATTTCCAAACTGGGATCTCTGCTTGCTCTAATAAACCAGAAGGACGCTGATGTTCAGCCTTAACCTTAAGACAAGTAAGGCATTTTGATACGTATAAGGCAATGTCTTTCTTCATACCAGGCCACCAATAGTGAATACGAAGATCCTTATACATTTTATCTGAGCCCGGATGAATAGAATAACGAGACTTATGGGCTTCATCCATAAGCAAGGTACGAAGATCATCCTGGCTTGGGACCCACAAACGGTCCATGAAGTAATATGACCCATTGTCCTTCAGTTCAAGAGCAGGTGTTATGTGATAGGGAAATTCCTTATCCATTAAACCTTGTGAAACACAAGATTGTTGAGCCTGAGAAATGCGGGCTTGAATATCAGATCGAGCTTGAATAACAGATTGAACACGTACACAATGAAGCTTAGTACGTTCCTTGCGACTCAATGCATCAGCTACGACATTCGCCTTACCAGGATGGTAGCGAATTTCGCAGTCATAGTCGTTTAAAAGCTCAACCCAACGTCGTTGCCTCATGTTGAGTTCTTTCTGATTGAAGATATGCTGAAGACTTTTGTGGTCCGTGAAAACCACACATTTTGTACCGTACAAATAGTGTCTCCAGATCTTGAGAGCGAAAACAACCGCACCCAACTCAAGATCATGAGTGGTGTAGTTCTTCTCATGTATCTTCAATTGTCTTGATGCATAGGCTATGACTTTGTTCCTTTGCATCAGAACACAGCCAAGACCCAATTTAGATGCATCACAATACACGACAAAATCATCATCACCCTCAGGCAATGATAGGACAGGCGCATCGCAAAGCTTCTGCTTCAGGTGTTGAAAAGCTTCCTCTTGTTTGTTTCCCCAATAAAAGGGCATTTTCTTCTGAGTTAGAGAAGTTAGGGGAACTGCAATCTTAGAGAAGTTTTCAATGAAGCGGCGATAATAACCCGCTAGACCAAGAAAAGAACGAACTTCAGTAGGCAAGACAAAGCAAATTACAAGGTTCATGACTAAACATTTTCTCAAACATAAGTCATGAAACCTATTTTCACAAAACCTATGTATCTCACAGGCATTTTTATGCTGACGTGCCTATTTTCACATGTGTTTTTCAGGAACTGTTGCATAAGATGATCAAGATACATATAGGCAGACTTGGGCTTTAGTGACAATAAAAGATGCAAGACTAGTTAATTTTGTTGTATTTCCTTGTTTGATTAGACATTGTAACACTTTTAATCAATAAAACAAAACTTCAATTGCCATGGATTTGAGACAATTAATTCTGTTACAACACTCCCCGATGTTTCCGCCACGTTTAGTATGTTCTACGTGGTCGGGGTGTGACAGAAAAGATGGTATCAGAGCCAATGGTTATAGGGAATTAGGTTATTAGTAATTAGTAATGCTTTGACCTAGTCTATAACCTTCTTAGGACCCTAACGCGAGTTTACTTGCGTTTAGTCATAAAACAATACTGTCACCTATCCTTAGGCGACGACCACAACAAGAACATAAATTTCAAAACCGCTTTGAAAACTAATCATCTGTTCTAGGATGATTGATTACTAGGTTTTGAACCCTCTGTTATATGGTTTTGAACCCCTTTGAGTTTTCAAAATCTCGTCAAGGTTTTGGGTTTTAAATAATGTGAACACGTGCAAACTGGAAGGGTGAATGCCTGTATTCTGGGTTTTCTGTCTAGGCAAGCACTTCGTATACATCTCATCAGACACGAGACCAGTTGTGCTTACCTGGGAATTCTTGGGATGAGTGTTCACTTATAGGCGAGCATGTCTTCGCGATACATTATTTTTGACCTATTTATTTTGATTATTCACCGAGGTCGTTTGTTGCTTTGTAGTAACAAACAAATGACCACTATCCATTGCTTTCATCAGAATTGTTTCATCTCATTCTTTTCGTCTAATCCTCTCACTCGTTTCATTTCATGTTTCCTCTTTTAGAATGCCTCCTCGACGCGAAAGCCAGATAGCGACTGCCGAATTGGCAGAAATCATTGCGCAGCAAATGGCTGCTCAATTCCCAAACCTCTTTGCTCAATGGAATCAAGCCAACAACAACAACAACAATGGTCCATGCAATTTCAAGAGTTTTAACTCGGCGAAACCACTCAATTTTAGTGGTTCTGAGGGAGCGACTGGGCTTCTTCAATGGTTCGAGAGCATTGAGAATACTTTCCGCCATGTGCAGTGTCCTGACAATCGCAAGGTCGAGTTTGCTTCGAGTGTGTTCCAGAAGAGAGCCCTTACGTGGTGGAATGGGGTTATGAGAGATCGTGGTGCAGAAGTTGCTCTAGCACAGACATGGGCCGAACTTAGGGCTCTCATGATGAAGGAGTTTTGTCCTCGTCACGAGATCAGGGCTTTGGAAAGGGAATTTGATGATCTTAAGCAAGACAGCGGTGAGCATCGAGCCTACACGGACCGTTATGAGGAGTTAAGTTTGTTATGCCCAAACATGGTCACGCCTTTGGATAAGGCGATCGAAAAGTACATTGATGGCCTTCCCGACTCAATACAAGACATTTTGACTGGTAGCAACCCTACTACTGTTAGGCAGGCCATTGAGTTATCTGCAACCTTGACTGAATCGCAGATCAGGAAACGTAAGCTTTTCCGAAAGGGTGACAAGAAACTGGTCGAGGAATCGAAACCAATCGAGGAATCAAAGACCATGGATGAACAGACTGGATCCTCTAAGAAGTCAAAAAAGCGAAAGGCTTCTCAGAACTTCGCCGTGGTCGCTCACAATGATCAAGCCGTCCCCAACCAACCAGCTCAACCCCCTGCCAGGAAACCCTACAAAGGAACTGCACCCTTGTGCAACCAATGTGGCCTACATCATCATGCTGGTGTGAAGTGCCGCACATGCCAAGTTTGCGGACTTATAGGTCATACAGCGAGGGTTTGCCCAACAGCAGCAGCACCAAATCAGATTAACAACAATCCTGCTCAAGCTCGTTTCCCACTGGGATCTTGCTACAACTGTGGCGAGATGGGCCATTTTAGTAGAAATTGCCCAAGACTTGCTGATGCAAATCCAGCGCAGGGATGAGTATCTGACCGACAGAAGATAACGCTGTTTAGAAAATAATCGAGCCTTGTGTATTATTTTCTTTTATCAATCTATGAATCAGTTGTTGTTATTGTTGTTTATAAATAAATCTTTCATTTACATTTCAATATGTTTATGTGGTTGCATGTATAAACATATCCCCTACAATACCGACAATCAAGGAACCGCATTCCTTGAAGAACAGACTACTTCCAAATTTCTTCCCTTGTATAATCTCTTGCGTTTCCACGAAAATCCTAAGTACCCGTTTCTTCCAAGAGAGACGATGTACGAGGCGCCAAGTTAATAGCAATCAATAACAAGAAAATAACAATTAAACAATTATGTGGTTATGTGCTTATGTGTTATCCTTTATGTGTCATGTGATCCAATTTATGTTATTCAAATCCTCGTAAAATCTTACATATCTTTGTGCAAGAGATTCATAATAGGATACCCAAAGGTACTACTTAAACCCTTAATGGACTTCTACGTTGTAGTTAAAGTCCCTTGGATTATAATGTACTACCTCAAAATTTGACCCCTTTAGTGGTCTAGTTAAACAGATTGATCCAAAAATCTGGTTAGGGATATCATGTGATGATATAGCTGAAAGGACTCCTTAGTGGCCTAATTAAGAAGATCCTCTGTTGATCTAATTAAAAGGACCCTATGGTAGTCTAGTCACTCTCATCTCAGGTTTGATATCTTTCCCCACAACATTCCAAAACAAACTGTGCGGACTGTGCAAGGAATTACGTAATTATGGATGCATACATAATTATGGAATTTAGTGCACAGAAATCACAGCAAGTTCTATCATGTATCAAGAGTTAACCCTATTCATTTCCAATTCTGATGAAGCATCCGTTGAGGAAAAATGAACTAGCTATTCATTTTTCACTTCTGAAGAATATCCGTTGAGGAAATGAATATCCGTTGTTTATCTTTTCATTTCCATTCTGAAGAATAACCGTTGAGGAAAATGAATTACCCATTCATTTTCGTTCTAAAGAATATCCGTTGAGGAAATGAATATCCGTTGTTTATCTTTTCATTTCCGTTCTGAAGAATA